>VMBQ01007180.1:0-11036 GCA_007657795.1 Dreissena rostriformis | reverse complement strand
CCCCCCCCCCCCCCAACCGGATTCATCGGATTCATTAAGGTTTACCCGCGGTTCGTCAGTCTGCGATAACTCAAAAAGTACTAAAGTAAGGTCTATGAAACTCTGTATATGGATAAAGTGTCATATGGGGAATGTGCACGTTGTTTCAATTCTGTTATAAGACAAAAATTAGGTTGCTATAGCCACATAAATAAAATAAAGAACTCTAAATTAAATCAATATGTTTCAACTAAACTGCATAAATATATTAAAAAACAAGAGATGTGTTTGTCAGAAACACAATGCCCCCTACTGCACGGCTTTGAAAAAAAAAGACATTTGACCTTGAAGGATGACCTTGACCTTTCACCACTCAAAATGTGCAGCTCCATGAGATACACACGAATTTAACAAACAAAAAATACCTTTGACCTTGAAGGATGACCTTGACCCTGACGTTTCACCACTCAAAATTTGCAGCTCCATGAGATACACATGCATGCCAAATATCAAGTTGCTATCTTCAATATTGCAAAAATATGACCAACGTTAATGTTTTCGGACGGACGCACAAACTGACGGACAGACAGAAGGACGGACTGACAGTTCTACTGCTATATGCCACCCTACCGGGGGCATAATTACATCTGGGTCCAGATGAAACTCGATGTGTGAATTGAGTGCCAATTGGTGAATATGCACGTTTTTTAAACATAAAATTGCAGTTTAAAATTCTGATTGCTATTATTACAGAAATCATTGAAAACGAAAATATGGATCATGCAATTACTTAAAAGTACTACAAGGTCGATGAAACCTGTGGAAATCCTGTTCTTATTCCGACAAAATTGACCCGGTAAGGGACTTCTGTTTTGTTTGTGTAAATAATCTTGTTTTTGCCCTTTATTTAAAATTACAAATAAAAGCTTCTGCGCACATCTGTAACAGTTTGTTTAATTTTCTATGTGATGTTAATCAAATAGAAATGCAATGAATATGTTCTATTTATAAAGCACAATACAAGGACCTTGTGGTTGCATTTGAATTATTTCCCCTTAAAAATACAAACGCGCATGCTTAATGTTCACTTTTGACGACAATGCACCCGTGGTGGCTGATACACTGTCTGTAAGAGCTTCTTGTTCTTGCTTCTTGAACATTGGGAGCAGCTCATTGAAAATCTTCAACTACCACTTTGTTTGGGCTTTTGTCACTCCATTTGGGTATTATGATATATCAAACATGTTTTGTACTGTGTTCGTAATAGTGGGAGTGTTTAAAGTTATTTCAATTTGTAACAAATTTATTTCAAAGTATGCTTTTGCTTATTCATTGCAGTGCTCATATTAAGCAATTAAGACAATTAATTTCAATTGTGGCTTGAGTGATTGTCATAATTGAATTCCCTTAGAGAACAGTGCGACCCAATTACGAAGGCCAAGGACAAATTCCGAAGAAACAATAATTTTAATGAAGAAGATTTAAACAATGATTAAGCCAAAAATCCTTTTATTATTGCCCACATTTTCGATTACATTGACGATATTTATTGGGCGCACGAAACCCTTCTGAAGCAAGTAATTGATGAGCATGCCCCTATTAAAGAAACAATCTCAAGAAATCACCCACCACCCTATATGAAATCTTCATATCGAAAAATTATCTTCAAAACCCGACAGGCCGAAAATAAATATAATAACAAACCAACCGAGGTTAATTCGAAACAGTACACTACACTCCGAAATACCAAAACCAAAGTTAAACGGGATAGTATCACGGCTTCCTTTAAGGAACGGTGCGACGGGGGCCGGAAGTCGAAAGACTTCTGGCCGACAATCAAACCGTTCCTATCACAAAAAGTCCGTAACTAAATCCAAAAATCAGATCATCCTAAAGGAGTCAGGTCTGAAAAGCTTATCTCTGACCAGTCCGTTGTTGTTGACAAAATGAATACTTTTTATGTCAACATAGCCCAAAATATTGGAATTAAAACTGCAACCGAGGTTAATCAAGATTATCCAAGTATTAAAGCAATACATGAGAATACACCTAAACTCCAATTTGATGTTAGCCCTGTAACGTCTGAGAACATTACTAACAGTATTAAAAAACTGGATAGTAAGAAGGCTACAGGAGTGGACAATATACCGCCAAAGATCATTAAAGCTAGGTCACCTAGTCTTTCCCCTCCCATAGCTGCTCTATCTAACACTATCATAAAGAAAGGTGAGTTCCCAACCCAACTTAAACAAGCACAGGTAACTCCCATTTGCAAAAAAAGATGACCCCTTCATTGAGACAAATTACAGAACAGTTAGTATACTCCCAACAATGTCTAAGTTAAACGAACGCCAAATCTGCAACCAACTGAATCTACACTTCAGTCAATTATTTCACCCCTTTCTTGCCGCGTTTTAACTAACGTTTGGTTGTCAGACCTCACTTCACCGCAAAATTGAATACTGGAAGCTGTCCCTTGATGAAAACAAATATTTCGGTGCCATTCTAATGGACTTGTCCAAGGCATTCGACTGTCTTCCCCATATTTTGATTATCGAAAAGCTGAAAGCTTATGGTCTCTCAGAAAATGCCTGCAAGCTTGTCCAAAGTTACTTACCAATAGATCTTAAATGGTTAAAATAAATTATGTTCACAGTAGCTGGCTAGAAAGAACTATGGGTGTGCCCCCAAGGGTCAATGCTAGGTCCGCTGATATTCAACATCTTCATTAATGACATTTTCGTTTTTGTCAAAAAGTCAACCCTCTACAACTATGCTGATGACAACACTTTATCTTTCTGTTACAGCAATCTCAAAGTATTTATAGATACCATTGAGTCTGAAAGCGCGGACCTAATCAAGTGGTTTGATAATAACCAAATGCAGGCGAATCTCGATAATTCCAAGCCATATGTTTAGGAAATAAAACAAACAAAGAGGTCAAATCATTCCAACTAAACAGTACAGTTATCCAATGTGGAGACGAGGTTAAGCTTTTAGGTATTGTGCTTGACTCCCAATTAAATTTGGATAGCCAGGTCACAAACTTCTGTCAAAAAGATCTAGGCAATTAAACGTCCTACACAGGTTAAGTAAACTCCTAAACTTCAACACAAGAATGGTAATATTCAAGTCCTTCATCCGGTCCAACTTCAACTATTGTCAAATCGTGTGGCACTTTTGTTGCAAGGCGAATACTGAAAATCTTGAAAAGCTACAGTATAGAGCCTTGAGAATAGTCTATAATGACTAGGACTCTCAATATTCAGTCCTGCTAGATAAGGCAAAGTTGTCTACCCTTCATCTCAGCAGATTACGGACAATTGCGACAGAGATATACAAAATGATCAATTGTATCTCGGCTGAATATGTCAGATCTTGTCAAAACCAAGTCATCCTCATATAATCTTAGATATGAAAACACACTTGTAGTACCATCAGTGAGGAAAGT
Organism: Dreissena rostriformis; assembly: GCA_007657795.1. Classification (NCBI taxonomy): domain Eukaryota; kingdom Metazoa; phylum Mollusca; class Bivalvia; order Myida; family Dreissenidae; genus Dreissena; species Dreissena rostriformis. The sequence goes on along the minus strand of VMBQ01007180.1, from coordinate 7,606 downwards.
TACACATGATAAGAACTCGTTTAGGTTTGAGGCTGTCCGGGTGTTGAATAGTCTGCCAACCATTTGCATGGTAACTAAAGACGTACATCTATCATACATGGTTTGCAATCATACACAATGGTACACGTACAATTGATAGTGAATTCTGTCGTATTGTTATTAAAATCATGAATAAAACATTGGCATAACAGCAAACCGGACCACGCTTTCTGAGAAATCTATTGTTTGTTATCTGAGAAATCTAGTGTTTGTTATCTGAGAAATCTATTGTTTGTTATCTGAGTAATCTATTGTTTGTTATGTGAGAAATCAATTGTTTATTATCTGAGAAATCTATTGTTTATTATCTGATAAATATAGTGTTTGTTATGTGAGAAATTGTTTGTGTCTCAAAAAACTGGCGTAAAGACTTCAGTTCCATTGGAAACATTATTGCTTGTTTGTTTCGCACATTGCGTCTGATGGAACCCGTTGACTGACACTGTCACAGCATTTAGCATATTCAGCATTCACACTATATGTCCAATAATATTTTCCTTTCTGTCGATGATTTCAGGAATTGAAAAACAAACCCACATATAACTGGTTTAGGAATAGAGCATTTTCAATGAATGTAGAAATCTACGTAAATGCTTTACAGAATAAAAAAAAAATCGGTTTACATATAAGGTTCGAATTGTATTCTCTTTTTCATGAAGAGTTTTATTTAGATTATATATATATATATATATACTTACACCAACACATCGACAAATGACAGATGCAAATTCCTAAAAAAATCTAAAATCAGAATTTACATGTTAAAGACCAAATTGTGATTTTGTGAAGAAAAAAAACACGAAAGTTCATGACGACGAATACACATGCGTTTTAAGTACCAACAGTTTGCATGATGTGAACTGAGAAGTATTTGTTCAACCTAAAAACAGTAATAATGTGGACCTACGGACGTATATAAATCACTTAATTTATTGTTTCTGCCACGGAAATAAGACCATTTCCAAAACAAATTGGCAAAATATAGCAATATGATTAATATACTAAGTATAATATACATTATTGGACCACATCTGCCTTTTTTGCAACGATATGAAAAGTTAATGCAGATAATAAACAATTGATTTTTCAGAAAACTCAGAGAATCTAGTGATATTCTCGAAACAATTTTGTTCTAAAAGTACAACACAGTTCAATATGATACGAATTTAAATACATCGAACTACACAATTCTTTATGTAGAAAAATTAATTTAATACAAATGCCAAATTAAATACCTCTATATATTCAAACGCTGAACGTATTTTCTTGGTCGGAAGTCCCTTCAAGATAATGCTCCTTCCGAGCTATCATCTAGGAAACTGACCGACTCAAATTAATATTACTAGAAAAATCAATCGGTTTCTAATGTTCGGCCTGATAGTTTGAGCCTTTTCAATTTAAAATTGATTGTATCGAAAGCCTATGGCTAATTGAAACGCTCTCGAGTCTGTTTGATGGGTAGAACCCCATTACTTGTTATCTTTGGGGGAGATCTAATGAACGCCCCACAGTTGGTATTGAAACCGTGACCTCCCGGTCGCTAACAGACATAAAAAGCCGGGCTTGAACACAATGCATAGCTATGCGCCAGGTGTTCGATACGTTTTCAAATTACAATGAAGAGCTATTAACCAAGTGTTAGCCAGATATTCAAATAAGAAAATGGTGATTGCCGCCGTATTGAGCTTGGCTTTTAAGTAGCATAATGGTTAGCTGTACAGTGGGTGTTTGATAGGGTTTAAAATAACAATAAACAGCTTTTCACCAGATCTTCACCAGGTATTCGAATAATTTAATGGTGTTTGCGTCCGTAAAAAGCCGGACTTTCAAAAATCATAATGCATAACTATGCGCCAGGTGTTCCAAAAGTTTTTAAATTTCAATGAAGAGCTGTTCACCAGGTGTTCGCAAGGTATTCAAATAAGAAAATGGTGATTTCCGCCGTATTGAGCAGTGCTTTCAAGGAGCATAATGCATAGCTGTGAACTGGGTGTTCGATAGAGTTTCAAATAACAATGAACAGCTCTTCACCAGATCTTCGCCAGTTATGCGAATGATGAAATGTTGTTTGCGGCCGTAAAAAAAACGGACTTTCAAGCCCCGCAATGCATAGCTATGCGCCAGCTCTTATTATATTAACTAACCGTTTGTCAAGTGTTTCATTGGCTTGGCTTCGCGTAAGGTTCCGATCGCATTACTTTATTGTTTATGGAGGCTTGGCCCACCTGGGGAATTGTGCTATTATGATTGTAAAATTGAAACGCTTTACATACGGTCCGGGCTAAGGTACTTTTCATTTATAATTTAACGAACTAGAACCCAAGGGTGTAATTTGCAAAACAAGCTTCGCAACATCGATGTCAACACCAAACAATTTGACGAACGCTATTTGAAGCTGTGTGAACTAGACGAATTCCATAGCCATTTGAAGGTCGTTGTTCACAGTAAATAAATATGTTTAGTAGTGAATGAGTAAGTTCAAGGTTGGAAGAATAGTAATAAGTCGCTTCACGGTATATTATTTATTTACTTGTATACCCGCAGACTTAAGTCGACTCATAGCATCTATAGTTGTAATTAGGGACTTTGCTATATTTAAAAACAGATATAAGCCTCGCTCTGTGAAAATGGGGTTTAATGCATGTGCGTTAAGTGTCGTCCTAGATTAGCCTATGCAGTCCGCACAGGCTAATCATGGAAGACACTCTCCGCTTTTATTGTGTTTTTTTTTGTTTGTTTAATGGAAGACTTTTCTTGACGAAAATCCAGTTCAGGCGGAAAGTGTAATCCCTGATCAGCCTGTGCGGTCTTCACAGGCTAATCTGGGATTACACTTTACGCACATGCACGAAGCCCCTTTTTCACAGAGCGAGGCTCATATCATTCAATAATGTATTAAAATCTGGTCAATCGAAGTTATATAGTACATTCGATTGAAAATGTAGCAATATTGCCATATACAATGTAGATCTTATATGGACACATTAAGAGCTTCACAATTATGTTTCCATTTATTGGATAAAGGTCTCAGCGTTTATTCGAAAAGCTAAGCGTATGTTAGTATGCGATTTGAATGTTGTTATATACCGATTTTCAATGTAGACATTATACAGGCTTTATCAATCAGTGAAATCCAAGCTGTAAAATGCGTACTATGCTACTCGCGGTTTTTCCGAACCCGTATTACTATATCTGACGAACCCGTATTACTATATCTGACGAACCCGTATTACTATATCTGACGAACNTGTATTAAAATCTGGTCAATCGAAGTTATAAAGTACATTCAATTGAAAATTTAGCAATATTGCAATATACAATGTAGATCTTATATGGATACATTAAGAGCTTCGCAATAAAGTTTCAATGTATTGAATAAAGGTCTCAGCGTTCATTTAAAAAGCTAAGCGTATATAAGTATGCGATTTAAATGTTGTTACATACCGATTTTCAAGGTTGACATTATACAGGCGTTATCAATCAGTGAAATACAAGCTGTGAAATCCGTATTATGCTACTCGCGGTTTTTCAGAACCAGTATTACTATATCTGACTGTATGCTTTTTTAGGCATACGATGTCGTCACTACTCAAACTAGTGTACTCTTCTGTATCACCAGAAACGAGGTCGACATTACTGAAAACAGAGGTTAAAGAGTGTCTGTAATAAAATGAATAAAACGGTAATCGATGGCTTTAGGAGTGTGTTTGAGCTTCGGGGATTGCGCTCTGTTGCATCAGACCCGAGACTGATGATGTCTCTCATTTGATACGTCATAACACACTCCGCTCGACTGATACATGGGTATATTAAGTATGATATTCCGTATAGACTAATACATGAACAAATCATTTTACCAATGGTTGCTGGGTCATGGGTAGTGTCTCCTTCCCATCTTTTTCTGGTTTGCTTTGTTGGTAAACATAACTCGTAAGTTAATCAATGTGTTATTGCGTTTCACCCTTTAAAATGGTACAAAATAAATTTTGATAATAAAGCGATGTACCTGTTTCCATCTGGCCAGAAAATGCAATCAAAACAACTGCTTTTAAAATTCTTGTATGATGCATAACATACGGTTAAAATAAGGTATTTGATATGGTAAAAGACCATCATATGCTGTTATAACAAGTAATTTAAATATTAACTAGGTCGCGTTGGCTTGCTCTGTTTTCTTAAGATTCTATACTTTTTTCTTGATGGTTTGAAAGTAGAAGATTTGATTTATCAGCAATCTTGCTCAGTCTGCGTGACCTATTGATGATGGGGTTTGCTTACGGAACGGGAGTAGAAGGTTTGAGTTTTATGCCGGGCAGGGCTCTTACTGCCAGGACTGGTTGACTTCCCAGCACTTATTGATGGTTATTAATTGCATTCCAGCCATGCGCAGGATATTAATACAGAGTTAAGCTGTCCATCAGTCAATGTGTTTCTTTTGTTAAAGCCCAATTAACACTCAAAATCAACGAATATGTCGTAAAATATTTCGTTAAATAAGTTAACCCATACAAAATCGGTGTTCCTTGTAGCAATAGATAGATGTTGTTTGGTAACAGAGATTTATCAAGATACAAAATGCTCCTTTTTTTGCTGGACAATATATTGTTCAACACATGTTCATGTACCATGTTAGTGTCCGTGTGTCGTAGGAATAGATATCGTTGCGGGAAATTAAAATGGAATATATTGTGCCATAAAAAATAAAAACGAGCATTTTTATCTCGTCAAATCTATGATACCAGACCACATCTGGTGTTGCAATTATGGCTTTTTCTATAAGGAACACTGAGTTTTTATGTGTTTACTTTATTTTACGAAATATTTTATAAAATATTCGTTGATTTTGAGTGTTTATGGGGCTTAAAACATTATATATGGTGTGAAACTATCATAAGTTAACACTCAGCAATATAAGGTATGTTTCACAGTGTATTACCTTTATTCTAACAAGACCCGCGAATCGTTTTCTAGATAAAGAATGAACGTTAGATTGTGTTTTTCTGCAACAAGCTATGGGCATTATGCAACACAGTAAAACCACATTAGTTGTGCAATTGTTATATTGATTTTTTTTATAATTTTGGTCATTATTTTACATTAAGTAGCACAATAACGTCGATGTGTTTACCAATACCTATTGCGTAACATATATATTTGGCATACATATAAGTTTTTTTCATATTTAGTTGATAAACTATCCTTTATCATGATGCTAGGGTGAAGCATTTACTAAAATAGGGAGACACTCGACACAGCGATATAAATATTGCCCTTATAAAATACGCACTAGTTTCTGGATACTGGTGGGTAGTGCCTTGACAAGTAATTCAATGGTGCTTTGTTTTGTTGAGGACACCAGTCCACGGAGTATGCATAATTAATGTACAGTACTTGACATTTTCAAACATAACAATAGACTTCATGATGACAAACGACGCATTATATATTAGATTTGAAAATATTAACTAACGCAGAGCAGTGTTTACTTGGAATTTTTAATCGTAACAAACATGTTTATGATGGCATACGACGCATTATATATTAGCTTTTAAAGCATTGACTGCAATTATATAACCAACTAATGATCTCGATCGAATGTCCCAGTATCATCAGGCACACACTGCCAACATAACATTTATAGTGTTGCCATTTACGACTTATACGCAGACTTTTTATGGATTTCTCAATTATATAGGACGCTTTTAAATTGTAACTATGACAGTTGATTTGATTTGACACCACTATTGACAATAAAAATGCTTAATAACGAGTTTAGTTGTTTTTATTCCAGCAATCAAATAATGGTATCATTTTGACGAAGCTTTACGATTTTTTAACAAGTGTCCTGACTATGATAAGACATCGAATTGTGATATATTGCACTTCTTTGGAAATTCAGAAAATAGTTCAAAATACGTAAAGAAACAATAACTAGATTTCAAATTGCCCTTTGCGGCTGATTGCATATTTTACAAAAGGCGTATTGCGAAAACGGTCATATATGACAAAAAAAAAGATGTTGTACAATTTTAAGTTATTCGTTAAATTACAGGGAAATACTGATCCGACATAGTTTTTTTATTATAACTTGAACGTCAAAGTAAAGCCATATGTGTGTCTGTATAGGACAAACAGTACATGGCACGCCATTTTACCAGACAGACAGTCAAATTTTTTTATTGACGTACACTTTACGGTTTTTTGTGTCGTTCACAAATAGTTTCACATATATCTACATAACCGTATGTCAACGTGATTACAATTTCATTTAGCTAATTATAATTTTGATTGCGTAAAGATGATAACACATACCATAATTATATGTGTGATGTTTCACAAATAACAAAATATGCCACTATGATAAAGAGTTTTGGTCGACTAATACAAACGGATGATTTATAAATTGCATTAAGGTATTAAATTCGAAAAAAAACAATTTTAAATAAAAAATATGCAAATACAATATCAGAGTTTTTCTCGACAGACAAAAATTTTACGTTGAGCTATGTAAATAACACCTAACCACCTATTTTAGTGTGATTACCGTATGACACGTGCTAATATGGCAGCTCTGTATTATACATTTGCAGTAGAATTTGTAAACGCATTGGACAATTGTGTTTTGATGCAAACCATAAACGAGTCGTTTTTAATTTACGAAATTGCCTATAAAATACACCATAAAACCATTAACAAAACACATTACAAATAATTAAAAAAAGACCATCGCCCTGAATTTATCAATTAAATGCTTTTGAGGTTTAAATCAATAATAATATTTGTGATGTTTCACAAATATCACAATATGCCACTATAATAAAGAGTTTTGTTCCACTAATACATACGGATGATTAATAAATTGAAGTTAGATATTAAATTGGACAAAATACGTTTTTACACAATACAAAATATGCAACTACAATCTCGAGTTTTTCTCGACAGACAAACATTTAACGTTGAGCTATGCAAATAACACGTAACCACCTATTTTCTTTTTTTTTATCGTATGACACGTGCTGATACCTATTGTGAGGCCACGTGGTTTCAACCACTTTTATTATCGTAACTACATGTGAATATTGGTTCATACCAACATGCGTTAAAAGAAACGTTTACGTTTGTAATACATAAATTATGGCTTTTTACATTCGTGCTTGATGAATTCTGATATAGTTTTCTGTATTCAAACAATCCGCTTTTGAATGTCGTCGCTGTCAGCAGAGTTAAAAAACTAATTTTACCTGTAATTAAATATCTCGTCGCACTGTCTAATCTCTTTAAAAAGCAAATTATAGGCCGAAGCTGGGTTTCGGATTATTCTGGTATGATGAAATCGATTTAATTATAAAGACATTTAGTGAAAGTCACAAAAATCAAATTATGATGACAATGAATGTCATTCATAAGAATGTAGTATATACATGTAGAATGTGCAGAAGTGCAATTCACCATGTTCATATAAATTATTTACATCGCTATAAAGAGTTTGATATTGTTACCCATGTTTTTGACATTTAAAAAAGTTTAATCGTACGAGTAATCGAGCACATGTTTCTTACCGGTCAGA
>VMBQ01007179.1:0-48243 GCA_007657795.1 Dreissena rostriformis | reverse complement strand
AACTATATCACATGTTCATCTTTAACGACTTTTCTTCGTCTATGTATACTGTTGCACACGATTCTCGTTAACTGCACTTAACACCAGAACCCGCAATTACCGCGATGATCTGATTTATGCAACCAATTAAGTGCCGTTGCATTTCTGGTTTAACGCTTTGAGTACGCTCAGTGTTGGCAGAATAAATGAAGTTCCGACTCGTGTTATTTTTTTTTCTTTGTGCTATTTTTTCTGAATGTAATTTGTTTCATCTTGTATTTAATGAAAGTCTGCATCACTCTCGTTTCTGTTGCTTTATGAAAAGCAGAAATAGTGTAAGTGCAGTGATAAACGGTAATTTATTCCGTATACAGACCTACACGTGTTGAACAAATGCAAGAGTGATCCGTAATTTCTCTGGGAGAGATCATTCGCAATTTTGGGATTACATGGTTATTGTATACGTGATTTTCTTCCTCTTGACGCCATATTTCAAAATATCATTATCATGATGAAAACATGTGACACATGTTTAAAAAACTAACATATCGCTATGCTGGGATGATAGGGTCTTATTATATGTTCAAGTCTTCTTGGCAGCATATGCCCATGTTTTTAAATTAATGATACTTTGTGAAAAGGAGAAGAACCCTCCGTAAGCATGACCACGAACAGAGTTATCTAATGTATGCAATGCGCTTGTCTGAATCAATATTCATAATGTACAAGCCGCTGCTTTATTTATAATAAACACTTTCTGCATGGTATCCAATGTAACTAAATAGAACATCTTAGGTATTATCATGGAATGATATACACAGCCATATGTTACTTAATTGATTCGTTAAATGAATATATCAAATACAAAACATATGGCCTAACATACGGTTTTGAAATAGACACAAATGCGGTGTAAATGGAGTTTAAAGGTGGAATGAGGGCAAAACAAAACATAGACCCAATTTATATCACGTACAACAGAAATCTAATACTCATTCAGACGTTAACGAGTAAAGCGGTAAGATGGAAGAGGAAATAAATAAACGAACTTGACAGATACATAGTTAGAACATATGCATTTACAGATAATATAATGACCAGTTTATGCTAAAATACAATTTACGTTCACTTCATACAATAAATATTCTTCTGGCCAATACATATGGTTTACTTTTCAAAAAGATGGCAAAATGACCTAGGTCGCTTAACTGTTACGGCAGGGAACTGAAATGTTTTATCAGCTGTTGTGATATAAATTGAACAACACTCATAACTATTGGAAAAAACATGTGGCTTCTTGTGTGTTCCGAAGGGTTTACTTTAATTTTACTTAGTGGCCTAATTTTTGATCCTATGAGGTCCCGTTTTGACCTCGGCAAATGTATCTTATGGACAAATGTTATGACCAAGGTTAATAAAGATTGGGAAATACATGTTTCCTCTAGAGTGTTCAAAAGCTTTTTCTTATATTTGAACTCAATTACTTTGTGTACTAATTTTGTTCAGCTATTGTATTAAGGTAATATTTAAATATAATAGTTATTACGAACATAATAATTCGGAGCACTGAACATTAAATAACTCATACATCATTGATTAGTACGGAATGATTTTTATACAAATACTACCCGAATTGAGTTTCGAGTGTCTTTGTACTATAGTTATATGTAGCAATAACTCGGACAATGACCAGAAACAAGTATTAAGGCTAATCTTCACCATGTTTCAAGAATCTTTAATAACATCCTTGTCACAGTTCTGTCTATCCACATATTTGCTCGATACATTGTTATTATGTCTAATGAAAATAGTATTAAATATTGCGTGATTCAATTGTTGTCTCTGAGTCAGCCAGTATTCATTTACCGTACGATTAAAGAGATATAGTTTGCCATTGAGTTCAGTTTTTTTGTGTGGTTTATTTAGGTCTATGCTCAGAGTTAAATCTTGTCATAATATTGGCATCGTATATTTCTTGTAAGTCATTATCCCTCATCAAACAGGTCATGTCAACGTGGAATCAGAGGATGCTATTATCAAAACCAAAAGCTAATCACTATTTATGAAAATACACATACGATCTTTTTGATAAGATGATTGGCTTCCAAACGGAAAAAATGAATGTTAGAATTTACACCGGATGAAGATGTCGAAGATATACTATAACATTTACTTTTCAATGTTTGTATTGCTAACCTCACGTTTGTTTCGTGAAACTGTTTTGTTGCATGGTTCTGTTATTTCTCTCTTTACTTCTTAGAACATTCAACTTAAATATAAAAGTAACACTTAATTCATCAATATAAATATATGAAAACATCCTTCATAAAATAACATGCACATACCCTACATACACCTAATTCGAGGAAATACGTGGTTAAGCGTCCGATCGTCAAGGTGAAATGATTTTACCATGAGCTGTCACAGGATGTATTCAAATGATCACATGTACAATTTTAAATCAAAACTTTGTATTCATAACTGAGATATTCAAGTTTTAAAAGTGTTACATTACAAAGTGGCCAAGTGTACATGTATCTTTAATTATTAGACCTTTTAATGCTATTATGAACAAGATGTGTTTGTGAAACACTATGTCCCCTTTTGAGCGATTTTGACCCATATATTTGACCTTGAAGGATGACCTTGACCTTTCACCACTCAAAATGTGCAGCTCCATGAGATACAGATGCATGCCAAATATGGAGTAGCTATCTTCAATAGTACACAAGTTATGGCAAATGTTTAAGTTGTAGCAAACAAACCAACAAACAGACAGGGCAAAAACAATATGTCCCCCACTATAGACTGGGGGACATACAAATTGTAATACATACTTATTATATAATATACATTTTGCAAATACAATCGTCTATTAATAATGTTTTTACATACGGTAAATTGTATCGAAGAAGAGAATATTATATGAATGTAGATTACATACAGCATTTCAAAAATAGTTAAATGTAACGTTTTGAAATTGACTCGTATATAAAATTATTATGTTTGAGCATTAAAGGTAGTAATTATATTGACTGCTATTCGTCTTCACTTCTTTGTTAATGATTTTTCTATAATAAAAGTTACAAGATATTGCAATTCTAATAAAATTAAAATTTAAAAAAAAAGCAGTCAGTAGTCAGGCTAGTGAGAAATAAATCGGTAGTTATATCTCCGATCCGATAATTTTCAATATTCCATCACTTAGCATTAAACAAATCATGTAACAGCTACGTCTATGAAGGAACATGAATCGTCAGAGAAAGAAATCACACGCGAGTAATTATGTGGCCTAATTTTATATTTACTTGAAGTACTTTCCCGTATCTAATACGTTATTAAATGTCTTAAGATGATATAAGAATCATAAAGCAAAACTGATCTGTCAAGATAAGTTAAACGGGTTGTGTGTGTTCAGGTAATTTCCCGCAGTTTCTTTCAATCATGTACTCCCTCTATTTGAAGTAAATTAATTGCAAGTTCAGTTCCGTAATGCTTAGTTCAAAGTTGGTTTCTTCATTAAAAAATGAACACGCCTATGTTAACGTGGTAAAAACAGATTAAACATTTGTTAAGACTTGGCTTTGTTTCTTTGTGAAGGACGCGTTCCAATAATAATACACAATCCTTCATAAATGATCGCTGGATAATCTGTGCGTTTATATTATACATATTATAAATATTGTGCAAATGAACATTATCTATAATAAAACACCCCCAAGTTACATTGTATATAATTTACAAAAATGTCATACAGGGATGAATAGACAAATTATAAAGCACAAAATGAATAATGTTGTACCCCAATTAACGAAGGGGCCATCCATAAGACATGATACACAGTATATATGGACTTCTTAGCATTTTAGTAAGTTCCAAACATAAACATCTAACATTACTCTAATACGAATTTAACAGTTAACCACTTCATTATTCTATTATCTGATTGAAAAACATGTTTTTAAATATGTGAATGTTCTAGATGAAAAATACGTCACCTGTCTCTTATGTTTTACAACTGAAGTATTGAAAACTCTGTTTTAACAAATTATAGATTACTCACTGTTTTTGTTTTTGAGAAGACTTGCAGCATATTGGTGAAAGGGTTGAAATACCATATAGTCTTACTAAATATGCATTCATAACGGTCGTCGTTGTCCTATAAAATGAACAATGTTTGCATTTATTTCAAGATCACATGGGGATGGGATAAATGCGCATTCATAGTTAATTCTATGCAGCAAAGATGTGTGGTAACAATTTCAAGATACAGAACATGCACATCATCTGATTATACGAGTACCTATACGTTGATATCGAACGCACACAAAAGTGCGTACATTGTATATCAGGTAAGTGACTTTATATCAGTCAATGTTTGGAGGTTAGACATATAATTAAAAAAGTAGTATATACATGTTAAGTTGTAGTGCTCATGACGTCGCATTATTAACATGTCAAATGGAGTACACCATAATCATTACCGTAACAAATGCTGAGTGCTAGTGATTATATGTAATGATTATTTGAAAACATTGGGGCGTCAATGTATGATAAGCAGATACCTCTATAACACGACAATCTTGATAAAAAGAAATAATCAACAAAAAGTATAGTTTTATACGTAAAGTAAAGATGTATTGCTTTTATTGTTCGAGTCTGATTATGAACTACTAATGGATAATAAACACTGTCAGGTTCACGTAACAAATAACAAATTTGACCTGTGTTCATGATCGTATTCTTCGTTCTGAACATATGTATGATATTTCTGAGTAAGTATGTTTCGGTCTTTGTGCCGAAAGAAACAAAGCGGCAATTGTAACACAGGTTCTATTGGCATGCAATCAGTATATTATCGGATATATCATCTTATTTGACCACACTTTTGACATAAACGTAAATGATAATTTAGATTCGCTGTCCTTACTAAAAAAGAATATTATGTGATGTTTCCTTCAGCCTTTTAAAATTAAATTAATGTTGTTATTAAAACCCGATACGTAAACTATATAAGTTGATATCTGTGTTATTTCTTTGTTAACGTATATGATCCATACTCAAAACATATACATGTTTTCCTAATTTCCGCCAATATGTTCCAAAGAAGTATATAGAATTTATACAAAAAGGTTAAGAAGGTCGAACATCATCTAGCAGAATCCAACATTGAAATAAGCTGATCTTTGCGGTGGTCGAGATAAGGCGTCTCTAATTAAGTGATTCACCTTTACAGTTAACAGTTAGGCCAGATAATGATCGGACCCCCTTGAGGATGTTCTGATTTTTTGCTTACTTGTCAATTTTAAACACAAAGAAAGCCACACATAAGTACAAACACGTAAAGCACATGACCAATAAAACATCGCTTAAACAATATTGTCATCATGTTTTATGTATAAGAGTTTTGATTTGTTTTCTTTTATAATATTTTATATTTTGGTTTTGTTTCGAACAAATTAAATAATAAGACTGTCTCGTTCAGTCAATGAATCAACAAACATTCAACTTTACCTTACAGGTGAATTCAAGACGACCGCGGCATTGACACGTCGTTTATGTGAAAACATATCATAATAATACAGTTGGTAATAACATAATAATCATTTTATGTATGGCAATTACTCGTCAAAGTTGAAAATATGATTTTTTGCATGAATCTAGTATACTAATGCTTCCTTCGTTAGGGATTGGATATTACAAAATATATTTTAATTGGTACTTCTTGATCCTGGTAAAATAATTAGTTTGACGTGATTTCATTTTCCTTTAAGCACTGAATTCTTTATCGTTAATGCAATTTAAATAAAGTCAATGGTGTGTATTTTTAAAATTATAAATTATATAATATAATATGTATCAATTGTATTATATATTATTATATTTTATATAGTGTAAAGCCTCTATTCGCGGGGCTCAAGAAGGTCTCAGTTATACTTGTTAACTCCCACATTTTATCGTGTTGATAGCGTTCAGTTAATAAAGAGATAGCATTTTTAAAAGTTTTTTGTTTGTTAATATATATTTGAATTGCAATTGCGTTCCTGCGAAGTATGTTTCATTATACCGGTCTATCATCTGTCCCACGTTAGAAGGAACGAAAATATCTTCTTATTTCTTGAATCGCCGATTGTCTTGAATACATTTGTTGTTATGGTCGTAATGTACACAGTGATTTATTGTTCTAGTACATTATATATTGGGGAATTTTCTCCTATATGTATATCCCCACTTGAGTATGGTTGTCCCCTGATGTCATGTTTAATTTATGACATTCCTTGCAAAATTTACATCAAGTTGTTGCAAAAAACAAAGATCCTTTAAATACGCGGGCTCTTTCTGTCAATTCTACCTGTAAACTTCTAATAACTGCGACTGTCTGTCTACTAACTCTGTCAGTGATCATATTATGCAACAATTCTGAGTCGTTCATGTATGTTGAATAAATGACATGTTTTACAACGCTTTGAACTAAATACACCAGTCATAGTGTGTGAAACATGTGGTTCCTATTTAATCAACCTTATCATCAAGCAATATAGCAATTGTGCAAGACAAGTACATTTTATGTTATACTACATCATTATTATGTACTTGTTAAATGTCTTTTGCCATAGTCATTTGACGAATGATATTTTGCTTAAGATAATACTAAAAATACTAATTTCTGAGCGTTGTGTGTCTTGTCAGATATTATGTCATTTTGTTATATTGGTCTTGTCAGATGTTAGTTATGGCATTTTTGTCGCCTTGTCATGCATGTGTTGGCTGTTGTTCCAAGTGTAATCCTCGAACAGTGTAAATGGTATTAGCAAATAACCCCTATCATTGTAGTAAAAGAAAAATACATAACGAACTCACACTATGGTCATTGTAGTAAAAGTAAAGTACATTAATAACATAGTTTGGGGTATTTGTGAAAATGAGATATTGGTTTAAGATATTTCTTCTGAGAAATCTGAGAAAAACAGAACTAGATAAACAAAAGGCAAATATCAATTCCATTAAGCACAATTGTTGTTAGTTAGGATTATGACATGCTTTGTTTTTTCGATGGAAATATAATAGATGAGCCGTTAACACTTCGAGAGTTACATCTTATGTTCTGAATTATCTTTCTAGCCACCGTGGTATTTTAAAAACAACAACAAAACAAACAGCAAATGTCACTACATATCTATGTATAGTTCTTGTCTGTAGACTTAACATTTGTAAAGATTATTGATAATATTGTATTTGTGGAGAATCATATTAATCGCACGAACGATGACTAGCATGATACAATTTTATAACTCAAGTGCGTGCTTAAACTACGTTGTAATGATGCACAAAACATGTTCATCATTATAGTTCAATTATATCATGTTAAACCAAGTAAAATGGAGACCCATACCGTTCGAGTAAACCAGTCTGTTAGACACTTACTGAGATTCTGCTAGCAAGACGATCCCATGAACATGAACATGTGATGGTTAATGTTTATTTAATACGCGTTTATAAAGTTGTTTAGTTGTATGTATGTATTATATTTTGGTATAATAAATCTTATGTTGTTAAGTCCAGAAGTCTTATTCTCGATGTTGTTTTTAATTATGGATGTGTAAGCCGTATGGAAAACTCTCTAAAACGGGCATCTGGGCTTTAACAAAAAATATGAATACTCTAACACATGTCATGTACTACTTACACTGGGAAGTTGGATGAACATTTATTTACTAATTGAGGTGTGTGTTTCAATGTGCCATAATTCGGGGCTAATGCATCGGAAACTGTTCATTCACCCGCACATCATGTAACCGACAATTATGGGAGCGATATGTCTTCTTTATAAATATATCAATGTTCTAGTCCTGTTTATAGCAAGTAAAATAGGAAGGGTTTAATCACATGAAATGTATAAAACCGCGTGAGTCAGATTGTTTCTTCGCAAAAACTGCATTCGTTTTTAACGTTTATATTTAAAAAAAAGTTGAGCTTAAACGAAATGTTCAACTAAATGAACAAACTATTTTGATATGATTATTAAATTTCTTCGTTAAAATAACTAGTGACCCATGCAAGACAAATATGACATATTTCATTTCAACATAACATAACATAACGCTTTGCCAACGCGGTGAAAGCACCATATCGGCAAACCTCGCGGTCAGATAACCCACGTTGTGGGATTTATTCATCTACCAATTATGGCAATGAGAGGAACCTTTTTATAATTGTATATTATCTTTGCCGAACATTTATATTGANTATTAAGTGATTCACCTTTACATTCAACAGTTAGGCCAGATAATCATCGGACCCCCCTTCAGGATATTCTGATTTGTTGCTCACTTGTCAATTTTAAACACAAAGAAAGCCACACATATAGTATGAACACGTAAAGCACATGACCAATAAAACATCGCTTAAACAATATTGTCATCATGTTTAATGTATAAGAGTTTTTATTTGTTTTCTTTTATAGTATTTTATATTTTGGTTTTGTTTCGAACAAATTAAATAATAAGACTGTCTCGTTCAGTCAATGAATCAACAAACATTCAACTTTACCTTACAGGTGAATTCAAGACGACCGCGGCATTGGCACGTCGTTTATGTGAAAACATATCATAATAATACAGTTGGTAATAACATAATAATCATTTTATGTATGGCAATTACTCGTCAAAGTTGAAAATATGATTTTTTGCATGAATGTAGTATACTAATAATGCTTCCTTCGTTAGGGATTGGATATTACAAAATATATTTTAATTGGTACCTCTTGATCCTGGTAAAATAATTAGTTTGACGTGATTTCATTTTCCTTTAAGCACTGAATTCTTTATCGTTAATGCAAGTTAAAGAAAGTCAATGGTGTATATTTTTAAAATTATAAATTATATAATATAATATAATATGTATCAATTATATTATATATTATTATATTTTATATATTGTAAAGCCTCTATTCGCGGGGCTCAAGAAGGTCTCAGTTATACTTGTTACTCCCACATTTTATCGTGTTGATAGCGTTCAGTTAATAAAGAGATAGCATTTTAAAAAGTTTTGTGTTTGTAATATATATTTGAATTGCAATTGCGTTCCTGCGAAGTATGTTTCATTATACCGGTCTATCATCTGTCCCACGTTAGAAGGAACGAAAATATCTTCTTATTTCTTGAATCGCCGATTGTCTTGAATACATTTGTTGTTATGGTCGTAATGTACACAGTGATTTATTGTTCTAGTACATTATATATTGGGGAATTTTCTCCTATATGTATATCCCCACTTGAGTATGGTTGTCCCCTGATGTCATGTTTAATTAATGACATTCCTTGCAAAACTTACATAAAAAAAACAAAGATCCTTTAAATACGCGGGCTCTTTCGGTCAATTCTACCTGTAAACTTCTAATAACTGCGACTGTCTGTCTACGAACTCTGTCAGTGATCATATTATGCAACAATTCTGAGTCGTTCATGCATGTTGAAGAAATGACATGTTTTACAACGCTTTGAACTAAATACACCAGTCATAGTGTGTGAAATATGTGGTTCCTATTTAACCAACCTTAACATCAAGCAATATAGCAGTTGTGCAAGACAAGTACATTTTATGTTATACTACATCATTATTATGTACTTGTTAAATGTCTTTTGCCATAGTCATTAGAGGAATGATATTATGCTTTAGATAATACTTATAATACTAATTTCTGAGCGTTGTGTGTCTTGTCAGATATTATGTCATTTTGTTATATTGGTCTTGTCAGATGTTAGTTATGGCATTTTTGTTGCCTTGTCATGCATGTGTAGGCTGTTGTTCCAAGTGTAATCCTCGAACAGTGTAAATGGTATTAGCAAATAACCCCTATTATTGTAGTAAAAGGAAAATACATAACGAACTCACACTATGATCATTGTAGTAAAAGTAAAGTACATTAATAACATAGTTTTGGGTATTTGTGAAAATGAGAGATTGGTTTAAGATATTTCTTCTGAGAAATCTGAGAAAATAACATTAGATAAACAAAAGGCAAATATCAATTCCATTAAGCACAATTGTTGTTAGTTAGGATTATGACATGCTTTGTGTTTTCGATGGAAATATAATAGATGAGCCGTTAACACTTCGAGAGTTACATCTAATGTTCTGAATTATCTTTCTAGTCACCGTGGTATTTTAAAAACAACAACAACACAAACAGCAAATGTCACTACATATCTACGTATAGTTCTTGTCTGTAGACTTAACATTTGTAAAGATTATTGATAATATTTTATTTGTGGAGAACCATATTAACCGCACGAACGATGACTAGCATGATACAATTTTATAACTCAAGTGCGTGCTTAAACTACGTTGTAATGATGCACAAAACATGTTTATCATTATAGTTCAATTATATCATGTTAAACCAAGTAAAATGGAGACCCATACCGTTCGAGTAAACCAGTCTGTTAGCCACTTACTGAGATTCTGCTAGCAAGACGATCCCATGAACATGAACATGTGATGGTTAATGTTTATTTAATACGCGTTTATAAAGTTGTTTAGTTGTATGTATGTATTATATTTTGGTAGAATAAATCTTATGTTGTTAAGTCCAGAAGTCTTATTCTCGATGTTGTTTTTAATTATGGATGTGTAAGCCGTATGGAAAACTCTCTAAAACGGGCATCTGGGCTTTAACAAAAAATATGAATACTCTAACACATGTCATGTACTACTTACACTGGGAAGTTGGATGAACATTTATTTACTAATCGAGGTGTGTGTTTCAATGTGCCATAATTCGGGGCTAATGCATCGGAAACTGTTCATTCACCCGCACATCATGTGACCGACAATGATGGGAGCGATATGTCTTCTTTATAAATATATCAATGTGCTAGTCCTGTTTATAGCAAGTTAAATAGGAAGGGTTTAATCACATGAAATGTATACAACCGCGTGAGTCAGATTGTTTCTTCGCACAAACTGCATTCGTTTTATTCGTTTCTATTTAAAAAAAAGTTGAGCTTAAACGAAATGTTCAACTAAATGAACAAACTATTTTGGTTTGATTATTAAATTTCTTCGTTAAAATAACTAGTGACCCATGCAAGACAAAGATGACATATTTCATTTCAACATAACATAGCATAACGCTCTGCAACGCGGTGGAAGCACCATATCGGCAAACCTCGCGGTCAGATAACCCACGTTGTGCGATGTATTCATCTACCAATTATGACAATGAGAGGAACCTTTTTTATAATTGTATATTATCTTTGCGGAACATTTATATTGAGTTTGTCGTGACAGTTTTTGTCATTGAACATTAGTGCACAAAGGTCTTTCAAAAGCGTCTTTATTTAGCACATGTATCACATATGAAATGATAATTGGACTAATACAACGTTAAGCTTGTTTCTTTTTTTTTCAGGTTATACCTGTTTGAAAGACAAGCTATCAAAATGTGTAATGTTAAAACAGAAAGGTGGCACTAGCAACAGTTGTCGTGGATATTATGAACAGATCTTGTCAACAACTGCAAGTACCACTTAGTAATTAATGGTTGAAATGCATAACAGTAATATATCTAAATACTTATTTGACGTGTTGACATATTTATGTGTAATTAACATATTCTTGGAATTGTAAACAAAAATATAGGAATGTGCTGACGCAAGTAAGAAATATGTGCTCGGTATAAATATCGATCCTTCACCATTTATTTACTCCTATTTTAAACGTTGTTCTGTTTGCAATTACTTTAAAAATATGATAATATGTCACGTTTTAGATGGAGTGGAACATTAGAATGAGAAAAAATCTCAATGGTATCGTTTAATGAGCGTAGGTCTCTGTTCGGTACATAAAAATAACTAAAACGTGTTAAATATTAAGTCATACTTGTGTGTACCTTCTTTGTGTTTAAAAACATATATAAAGCATCTATAAAACATATATTTCGAACATATGCGCAAGTAATCAGAACAACCTCAAGGGTGTCCGATCATTGTCTGGCAAAACAGTTAAATGTAAAGCTGTATCAATTAATTAGATACGCCCTATCTCGACCTCCGAAAATACCAGCCTGCAAGCGCCAAGGGATATCTTTCCATATTTCGACATTGTTAACTTCCTAGTATAGATTATACGTACTTCTTTGGAACTTGTTGGCGGAAATTGTGTAAACATAATAAAAAAATTTGTATGAAAGATGCACGTGAACATATATATTATGGCGTTTTAATAATAAAACTCAATTATTGTTAAAAGGCATGAAGACAATCCACATCATCCTTTTCGTTCACTAACTAAACTAAATCTAGTTATGCTACTAATGTCGACAGCATAGTTAAATAAGACTTATGTATTCGATAGTGAGCCCCTCAACACGACATAAGTAGCTGTGTTATAGATATAGCTGTACTATCCAGACAATGACAAAATCACATCGACACAGAGATAGTATACATGTATCAAGAACTTAGAGTAGCATCGTGAACCTGTGTTCAAATTGCTCAGTGTGTTTTGTTAACCTGACAGTGCATGCATTAGAACTCCTCCTTTAAATTGGAAAATGAAATCAATACATCTGCAAATTGTAGTTGTAAAACTGTACTGTAATGATAACAAGTGTCCTTTAATAATCATGCGCATGCTCTTTATTATCATATTGTACCAAAAACGTGTGTACATAACTAATAACGAATAAACAACGACCCCCCCCCCATGCGATCTAGAAATAAATAACAACATTGTTCAGTTTTAGGACTGCAGTTATGAAAGAATATTTATTTTGTCTAGACGACATATTTTACAAGTTCACCGGCATAATATCAAGCCTTATCAGTAAAACAGACAGTGAGTATTTCATAGTTTGATAACGATGAGTTCCAATTGCTGAAATTGTGATACATTTGAGAAAGTTGCACATGTTTTATAGCTAGAGCGTCAAAGTTTCAAACTCATGTTCATTAATAAATCACCCAGCAATAAGTGTTTGAAAACAGTAAACTGCAAACATTATATTAGCGTCATTTTTATAAAAACAGTCTAATCTCCAACAGAAGATTACGAAAAAAATGGTATTGCCCGGTATTACACAGGACTGCCTACTTTGAAAGTTTTGTCAGTTACTGGTTAACCCGGGAGTATGGGAAACAAGAAACATAGATTATACCATTTTGTGTCATTTATTTACATTTAGGATCCTATAGACGGTTTATTGAAGTGTTCTCATACAACAATATCATAATGAAATGTATGTTTTCAAATTTTGAAGAAAACAAAATATGATAGGTTAAAGGAACAATATTCACCCGAAATGAGATGCATCATCAGAAAGGCTGGTTTCTGAAGATAACGATACAACACACACGACTTTGATCAATATTCGCTGGTTTATATTGATACGGTTGGATTTATAAGGACTATAGCTAGATATAATTCATATGATGATGATAGTTTTATAACTAAGAACTCGTTTATGTTTTCACCATTAATTCCACACTGTACCCAGCATGTTTAGTACCACCGCAGGAGGAAGTATAATGGACTCGATTTGTCGATTGGTCAGTTTTTCCGCATAACATGTTATGTGCAGCAAACTACTTCATTAATTTTCAAGCGATTAAATTGGAACTATATCAATGTCATAACCATGTATATATTCGAGACACTTATTTCATTCCTAGTGAGCCAAACATTCTAGAGTTGTTTTGCAATGAACTTATCTGACAAAGGTATACTACTGAATTAGTTACATTTATGACAAAGCTATAATCTTTGTAAAGACTGACGAACATTGTTTCAATATACATAACACTTGGTTTTATTAAAGAACTGGTACACATCCCTTTCCCTATTTTAAGATTAAAAAATGTTTACTTTTAACGGCTCCAAGGCACCTGACACGCTGATTGCTGGATCAGATCACAATTGCAGACGTGTCTGTTGCATTTTTGTCTTCTTAAAAAATACTAAATGTGCTTCACTGCTTAACTCAGATGCAGCGGATCTTATATTGATACAATTTAAAAAAAAATGTCAATTTAAAAAATTGCCTCAAGCACAAGATGTCTTATCTTTGAAGATATATTTCACGATCAATAGCTTGACTAGTCATTTAATAATTTAATGTATCATCACCAAGCACAACAAAGTCGCCAGAGAGGGTATACTGGATTCAAGTACTACACGTGGCGTAGCTCTAAAACTATTAGAGGTATCACCTTTAAAGTTCATAGGAGTTAGACAGTTCTCATTGAGGGGATGGCAAATGCACACGAACCATAACTTTTGCTTTACTATTTTAATGGTTTTACTCTCCCTTAATTTTTGTGTTCAAATATTTTTCCTGGCATATTTTTAAAACAATAAGAGGTATTAACCAAAACTACATGGTTAGATAGGAAACATTGCAAGGAAGTGCATAAAATAAAAGGCAAATCTGCAATACAATAAGAGGTTTTAACATGAAAATCTTGGGGTAGATATGACTCATTTATGGGAAGCACGCTGCAATAAACATAATTCTTGTGTCCTTATTTTGAGAGTTGTTGCCCTTATTTATTGCAACATTTAAAGTTTGGGCATATCTCTTTATGACTTATCCACATGAATCACCAAAGTTGGAGCACATTGACATTAGCTGTCACTTCAATAAATGCACGGTTACAGCCCTTTGTTGACTTCATACTGAACTTTGTTGACTTCAAGCTGAACCTTTGTTACAGATCTTTAATCTTACTGACACATAACAGATATGATCCACAGGTTTCCCCCTAAATCTAATTAATAAAACCGATATTGTTAAACCAATCCAGCAAAGCCCTCAAACTTAAGTGGTTTGTGGGGAATAGTTCAGGCACTGAAGTGAGAAGTTAGTGTATTATTAACAACAAGTATTCTTGTGTACAACAATGCATGATTGAATTCAGTGTATTGTGACCCATTTTGTTATCGCATTTGTTAGTACGTATTTAGCTTGTGGCATGCACTTATTATTCAATAAACTGAATTTTCATTGTTGAGGGTTTATCCGTAATATATTATGATTTTTTTTTTAAATATATTCAATTGTCAGAGTTAACATTAAATAAAAACATTCTTTATTACCATTAACCGCACGTAGTTACTATTCCATATCAATTAGGGTTATTTTTCAAATTGTATAGTATATAATTATTATTAATGTATGATTTTAATAATAGCATGGCTAGTTATAATAATTTATAATACATGCGTGTGTTCGTTGCAATTAAAACTTATTATGACTTTGTATCATTAAATACTAAGTCTGATTTATTTTGAACATTCATTGAACTGTTCCTGTTATTCAAAGAATTAATGGATACATTACAGTTTGTATTGCCAAGGGCGAACATCGCTTCTTTCATAAATTTTAACTAGTTTACATGCGGAAATAATTATAGTGCAAGTTCTTAAACAAATATACGTCCATACGTCAATTAATAGCAGGACAAAAGTTCTCCTGACAAGAGCTCAACAAAAAACTCACCTCCGGGTACATAATTCATTTAAATGTCCATGAAAAACATGTCAGCATCTTAACATCAATACATCATGGTTAAGAGGCAGCAATTATGGCGATGTCGTTCTTAAGTGAATCTTACATTAAGTATGTTGTCGATACCCTTGTAGTAGCATTAAGTTTAATGGGTTGGTCATTACTTACAGTTGGAACCTTTTAGGAAAGTGAATAATTCATTGCCAATTCAACACTTTATTTCAATGTCTCTTGACGCTACATATTGTTTTTTTTTTCGGGATTCGAAAAAATCCACAATATAATCGAGACAGGGAAAGGAAATATATTTGACAAAAAAAAAAACACGTAAGATTGCTTATTCGAAAGAGTTTGTACATGTTTTGATTAAAATATGTCTACACTGCACAGTTGTTGTGTTACCTTTCACGCTACGTGGCCGCGGTGTTTCATCATAACTATTTCATTTGTTTTATTAAAGTCATGACGTTTCTTTTTGGAATATTTATTTCAGTTTATGTCACAAGAAGCAAAAGAAGAAGGGTCATTATTGTCTGCATTATTATTTGCGGTATCTTGTATTATTATAAATTATATTCAGTAACCATTTTTGCGTATGCGTGATAAGCGATATAATCAAAGAGTTCTATATCAAGCTCAATTGTAGATATTGCGAACAATGTCGAAATTTGAACATTTTGTTAACACTTTCTCAAATGAAAATCAAGCAGCCATAATTGTCAGGAGGATGGTTCTATTTATGTTTTCTAACTTCAAAAAGAGTTGTCCATGTAGCAATTCTGGCGAATAACAAAGTATCAAGCCATCTGAGTTTATTTCTGAAAATATACTTCATGCTGCTTATCTGTATGTGTAGATCAAACTTATATATTATGTCGTTTGATGATAGAAGTAATAAAATGTGGTACATCAACAACGCGATCATTAATGCATAACAATTTTAATATCGGATATTATACCACAAAAAAATATACGAAGATATAAAAGATAAATTTGTCATTTGATTTAAATCTTTTTTTGCACTTGTAATAAGATTTTGTGGCACTATACCACTAAATGCGTTATAAGAGGTCCATATATATATGAAATATATGAAACGATAAAATTCATAGAAACACGTGTTGGGGCGAAACGGAACATGTATCGACAGAAAGCCCGTAATCTTGTATTCCTACAGTAAATGTTCTATAGGATGCTTTCATAATGCTCTGTTGATGCATAACTATGCTATTTTGTTTTGAAAACCGTGCATATAAGTTTCATTAGAAGTTTAATTATGAAAATGCATCACGCGGTAACAACCAAAGATTCACGAAAGAAACGTCAGGTAAGTATCAGATATACTAAAAAAGCTATAGCAAATATAATTATACATTTACAACATCTTCATCGGATACAAATTTCAACAATGAATTTACCGTTTTGAAGCCAATCATCTTATCAATTAGACAGTTCATTTTCATACATAGTGACATATCTTGGTTTTGCTATTAACGTCCCGCGATTCCACGTTGACGCCACCTGTTTGATGTAAGATAACGAATAAGATAAATTATACGATGCCAAATATTATGCCAAGATTAAACGCTGAACATATAATCAAGTAATTGACGTTGACGTCGAACGATACGTCGTTCGCATGAAAACATAAATTGTGATGAACGGGTTTTCAAACATGTCTTCAGTAACCATTAGACTAAGTAGACCATGTGTTATAAGCCTTTGTCATTAACTTAACGATCGGTTAAGTTTACGGTTTTGTTAAAATTTACAATAAATACATGAGTGAAGCAATATACAGCAATACACATAAACATTTCATTTTCATTTGAATAACATTTTATATTAGTTATTCAAATCATATAATTGTACCACAATATCTGAAGGATAGGGATGAAAATGTAAAATCGTCAATTATAACTGTTAGTTTTAACCACGATGATCAGCAATATAAATATAGTATTATTATATTATTAACGAAAATGATGCAAACTGGAAAGCTAAATTTATTTGTGCGTATGGCTAATGAACCCAGGTGACTCAGAGGTAATGAGTATATTCCAAACTATTTGAGACAGTGCTGGTTACTCAATGATTACTACTTGTAGATAGAACCTGTGGAATGACTTAACTGTTTCTAAGTAGTTATAAATGAAACGTGACTACTGATGGGAAATGTTTCCTGAATACTTTTTTCTGGTCAATGTCCTTGTTATTTCTAAAAGATGACTATAGTGCCAACATACACGAAGCTCTTTTTGTCAGCTTAAATTTGTATAAAAGACATTCCGTTAGACAGGCAATTTACATTTATGAGTTATACATTACGGCCATCTACTGTTCAATGCTCTCCATAATATTCTTTCAGTTTCAAATATTTTATTTAAATATATTGTTAATGCAATGTCTGAACACAATTACACAAATTGATTAATTGAGGTTTACAGGTAACTGTCAAAAAAGCGTGTATGTCAAGGAATTAAAAAAGAAGAAGTCAAGATACGTTCTTTTAGAAATCTCATTTGTTTTATGAACTGTTACTTCGTTGCCATTCAAGACACAGGATATTTTGGAACCATTCAGTTTCAAAGTGTTCAATCAGTAATGAAAACAATCCGTAACCTTAAATTTAAAAAGAAATACATTCCTGCCCATGTAAATTAAATATGCGACTTTTGGATTTAGAATATTAATGTTTTCTAATAAGTTTTTCATGTTATAAATAGATCAGGGCAAGAAATGTTTGTTTCGTTGTAAATATCTTCGCAATATCGTGTTGCACAAATAAAACATTTTAAACAAAGATTAGAACACCAACGATCTTGTCAAATTCGAATGGTAACTCCCATCGTCAATACAAAAAGACAGTAATAGGAGTTATCCCTTGCAGTTGAATAAAATACTTTATAATAGAAATATATAACGACAAGCAAATTCGTTGAATTGATATCCCCCGCCAAACTAGAGCTTTGTCACAGACGTGACGTAAACCCCCACGTGCTGCATTGACAAAGAATATGTACAAAGGGCAATAACTCCGTTATTAACAGATGGTGCTCAATGCCATTTGGCGTGCATCATCCTCTTATCCAAATATATATTCATACCAAGTTGCAATGAAATCCGCCAAAGCACTTCCAAGATATGGCTCCGGACACAAAAGTACCTATAGTAAAACGCATTTTTTCAAGATACAAAGGGCCATAACTCCGTTATTAACAGATGGTGTACAATGCCATTAGGCCTGCATCATCCTCATATCCGTATATATACTCATACCAAGTTTCAATGAAATCCGCCAAAGCACTTCCAAGATATGGCTCCGGACACAAAAGTGCCTATAGTAAAAAGCATTTTTTCAAGATACAAAGGGCCATAACTCCGTTATTAACAGATGGTGTACAATGACATTTAGCGTGCATCATCCTCTTATCCATTTATATACTCATACCAAGTTTCAATGAAATCCGCAAAAGCACTTCCAAGATATGGCTCCGGACACAAAAGTGCCGGACGGACAGCCGGACGGACGGAAGGACGGACGGACGGACAACGCCAAAACAATATCACTCCGCCTCTGGCGGGGGATAATAAGTATATGTTATTTCCCACTAACTTACCAGCAGACTTACCACTACGACATACAAAGTTAAGGTTTTTGTTTTATGACTTTAAACATTTTGTGCTTATTTCACATATCAATTAAATACTTGAGATAAAAACCGATGTTAAAGTTTATTCGTAAATTAGTTGTAAGTGTTATTTTGGATGAAATAATACGTCATCATTAGTATGTTGATCCTTGGGAAGTTAGCATGACTGTTAGACTGGAAGATAGGTTTATAAACAAAGTGGATAACGTGAAACGCCAGCAAATAACAAATCGTAACTTTTGAATCACGGACGCATATCGCTAATCACTCAGTTATGCCGACCTTAGTTTCGGGAATGTTTACGAATATCGTTTATCTTAAACACTTAATAGCCTGTGTAAGAGTATTGTTGTGTTCTTATACTGAATAATAATAATCTTACCAACTTACATATGTTGCAGATCTATATTTTTTTGATAGATTATACACATGTAAATCTAAAGGTTATACGTGTTAAAACTGATATCAGGTCATCCTGCTATATGTATTATGCATTATATTTATACTTAATTGGCATGGTTCTCTGAGCGTTATATGTACATTATAAAAAGATATTTAATTATCTTGAACATAATCGGATGTTAGAAAGCAAGTTTTTCCTTTAGTTATTCTTTTTTAAAGAAACAAATGGTGGAAAATATTAATCGAATTGTTGTAACGTATTTAATTCATTTTACACATAATATCTTAATTTAGAAAAATGTATGTATGCCTCATAAAGGATTAATATAATATATATATTTTATCTTTGTTTAAGAAAAAGTTGATTAATATCATACATGTTTCTATGTCATCGCATCTTACTAAAGTTCAGTGCTATTATACTAACTAATGTTCATGTTATTTGTTGTGTTGAAAAATATCGAATTGTTTGATAAATNTGTTAAAACTGATCTCAGGTCATCCTGCTATATGTATTATGCATTATATGTATACTTAATTGGCATGGTTCTCTGAGCGTTATTAGTACATTATAAAAACATATTTAATTATCTTGAACACAATCGGATGTTAGAAAGCAAGTTTTTTCTTTAGTTATTCTTTTTTAAACAAACAAATGGTGGAAAATATAAATCGAATTGTTGTTACGTATTTAATTCATTTTACACATAATATCTTAATTTAGAAAAATGTATGTATGCCCCATAAAGGATTTTTATAATATATATATTTTATTTTATTTTAAGAAAAAATAGATTAATATCATACATGTTTCTATGTCATCGCATCTTACCAAAGTTCAGTGCTATTATACTAACTATGGCTCATGTTAATGTTGTGTTGAAAAATATCGAATTGTTTGATAAATTGATAACATTGGTTTAACAAGACATATAGTATTGAGGATGTTTGTTTCTTTTGGTAAATGATCTAATGCTAGTTTAATTATGGTGATATAAAAATCATTTTACTAAGAAATAATACACGCTATTGAGTGCTTTATTGCCTTTGAGTTACCGACCTGTCAGCACTCAAACATACTAGTAAAGCGTACAAAAGCCGAAGTCTGTTGTTTATATGATCCGCGTCATGAGAAAAGGGGTCTTATGCCATCTGCGTCCAGCGAAGCTCAACACCAACGTTTGTACGCAAAAAATATATTTCTAGCTGACATGTAGACCAAGCTTTTGTTTGCATTAGGGTTCAGTGTAGTCAAGGTCGTTGTTACCTAACAAAATATGAATATTATGTGTTCGATAATTTTGGTTTGGATGGAAAATATTGGGCTTAAATTGTGTGCATACATGTATGTAGGCTGCATGCTGATATATGAATGGACTGCATTTGGAGCTAGTTTGAACATGGTCACTGTTACAAAAAATAGAATTATTATGTAATTATGTGTGAAGGTGGCTAATATGAATACCTACTTATGTTTGTTAAAATATAATCTTACTGATAAAAAACGTTCACAAAACTCTCAAAGCGAAAGAATAGTCGAGTGCGCCAGCTTGGAAGAGCTCGTATTATTAAACTGGTTCTAATATAAGTTGTTCAACATATTTGTTATACTTTCTGAAAATCATGCCAACACGGATTGTTGAAGTGTGATTCTGACTTGTCTTTCATGTCAAGTCGATAGCATCCTATTACAACTTTGATTGTTATACACGTTTGATTTAAAGCGTGCATTCTTCCTAACATGAACATGTTGCTCTCATTTACACAACAGAAACTCCTTTCTAAAATACAATGCTACACCTGCAATAATTGCATATTCAAGCTTTTCCTCATTACCTACCAAATGCTATTTTAATTGACGGAAACACAGTTTATGGTTATAATCTACTTTTAACAAGGTTATCTACTTTGGAGGTAACAACTAAGTTGGCTAAGATGATTTCATAAACGTCAACTAATGTATTGCATCAAGGTTTTAACAATTGTGATCCCGCTCAATTTTCATGGTGTCGTGGTGTATTTTATTATGATGACATCTCGACATTCATTATATAGGGGCTAATTACATTTTAATGGAGGTTATAAATAAAAAATTAAAAGGAAACATATGTGCGGAAAAAAACCTGGCATTGGATAATCATGTACTATATGTAGAAATATTAAGTATTTGTGGTGTGTGGGGTTGCGTGCGTGCTTGCATGATTACTTTATAACGCTCGATGTTGTCAAACGTGGGCTTGTGAATATGAATATCAAAAGAATACTATCATTATTTAAACATACTCATGTGTGGATTGAATAATGTACAACATAATTGGAGTTTTTCTATGATACATTGTTCAGAAAAGGCACTTTGTAGCAGCACCTTTTCATATCTTCGAGANTATTAACAACAAGTATTCTTGTGTACAAGCATGCATGATTGAATTCAGTGTATTGTGACACATTTTGTTATCGCATTTGTTAGTACGTATTTAGCTAGTGGCATGCACTTTTTCTTCAATAAACTGAATTTCCATTGTTTGGGGTTTATCCTAAATATATTATGAAAACATTTTAAAATATGTTCAATTGTAAGAGGTAACATTAAATAAAAAAAATCTTCATTACCATTAACCACACGTAGTTACTATTCCATTTCAATAAGGGTTATTTTTCAAATTGTATAGTATATAATTATTATTAATGTATGATTTTAATGATAGCATGGTTAGTTATAATAATTTATAATACATGCATGTGTTCGTTGCAATTAAAACTTATTATTACTTTGTATCATTAAATACTAAGTCTGATTTATTTTGAACATTCATTGAACTGTTCCTGTTTATCAAAGAATTAATGGATACATTACAGTTTGTATTGCCAAGGGCGAACATCGCTTCTTTCATAAATTTTAACTAGTTTACATGCGGAAATAATTATAGTGCAAGTTCTTACACAAATATACGTCCATACGTCAATTAATTGCAGGACAAAAGTTCTCCTGACAAGAGCTCAACATAAAACTCATTTCCGGGTACATAATTCATTTAAATGTCCATGAAAAACATGTCAGCCACTTAACATCAATACATCATGGTTAAGAGGCAGCAATTATGGCGATGTCGTTCTTAAGTGAATCTTACATTAAGTATGTTGTCGATACCCTTGTAGTAGCATTAAGTTTAATGGGTTGGTCATTACTTACAGTTGGAACCTTTTAGGAAAGTGAATAATTCATTGCCAATTCAACACTTTATTTCAATGTCTCTTGACGCTACATATTGTTTTTTTTTTCGGGATTCGAAAAAATCCACAATATAATCGAGACAGGGAAAGGAAATATATTTGACAAAAAAACNAATCATATAATTGTACCACAATATCTGAAGGATAGGGATGAAAATGTAAAATCGTCAATTATAACTGTTAGTTTTAACCACGATGATCAGCAATATAAATATAGTATTATTATATTATTAACGAAAATGATACAAACTGGAAAGCTAAATTTCTTTGTGCGTATGGTTAATGAACCCAGGTGACTCAGAGGTAATGAGTATATTCCAAACTTTTTGAGACAGTGCTGGTTACTCAATGATAACTACTTGTAGATAGAACCTGTGGAATGACATAACTGTTTCTAAGTAGTTATAAATGAAACGTGACTACTGATGGGAAATGTTTCCTGAATACTATTTTCTGGTCATTGTCCTTGTTATTTCTAAAAGATGACTATAGTGCCAACATACACGAAGCTTTTTTTTGTCAGTTTATATTTGTATAAAAGACATTCCGTTAGACAGGCAATTTACATTTATGAGTCATACATTACGGCCATTAACTGTTCAATGCTCTCCATAATATTCTTTCAGTTATAACTATTCTATTTAAATATATTGTTAATGCAATGTCTGAAGAAATTACACTACTTGATTAATTGAGGTTTATAGGTAACTGTCAAAAAGCGTGTATGTCAAGGAATTTAAAAAGAAGAAGTCAAGATACGTTCTTTTAGAAATCTCATTTGTTTTATGAACTGTTACTTCGTTGCCATTCAAGACACAGGATATTTTGGAACCATTCAGTTTCAAAGTGTTCAATCAGTAATGAAAACAATCCGTAAACTTACATTTCAAAAGAAATACATTCATGCCCTTGTCAATTAAATATGCGACTTTTGGATTTAGAATATTCATGTTTTCTAATAAGTTTTTCATGTTATAAATAGATCAAGGCAAGACATGTTTGTTTCGTTGTAAATATCTTTGCAATATCGTTATGCACAAATAAAACATTTTAAACAAAGATTAGAACACCAACGATCTTGTCAAATTCGAAAGGTAACTCCAATCGTCAATACGAAAAGACAGTAATAGGAGTTATCCCTTGCAGTTGAATAAAATACTTTATAATAGAAATATATAACGACAAACAAATTCGTTGAATTGATATCCCCCGCCAAACTAGAGCTTTGTCACAGACGTGACGTATACCCCCACATGCTGCTTTGATACAGAATATATACAAAGGGCAATAACTCCGTTATTAACAGATGGTGAACAATGCCATTTGGCGTGCATCATCCTCTTATCCATATAATTATATATACTCATACCAAGTTGCAATGAAATCCGCCTAAGCACTTCCAAGATATGGCTCCGGACACAAAAGTGCCTATAGTCAAACACATTTTCTCAAGATACAAAGGGCCACAACTCCGTTATTAACAGATGGTGTACAATGCCATTTGGCGTGCATCATCCTCTTATCCATATATATACTCATACCAAGTTTCAATGAAATCCGCCAAAGCACTTTCAAGATATGGCTCCATACACAAAAGTGCCGGACGGACAGCCGGACGGACGGAAGGACGGACGGACGGACGGACGGACGGACGGACAACGCCAAAACAATATCCCTCCGCCTCTGGCGGGGGATAATACGTATATGTTATTTCCCACTAACTTACCAGCAGACTTACCACTACGACATACAAAGTTTAGGTTTTGTTTTATGACTTTAAACATTTTGTGGTTATTTCACATATCAATAAATAACTTGAGATAAATACCGATGTTAAAGTTTAATCGTATATTAAGTGTAAGTGTTATTTTGGATGAAATAATACGTCATCATTAGTATGTTGATCCTTGGGAAGTAAGCATGACTGTTAGACTGGAAGATAGGTTTATAAACAAAGTGGATAACGTGAAACGCCAGCAAATAACAAATCGTAACTTTTGAATCACGGAAGCATATCGCTAATCACTCAGTTATGCCGACCTTTGTCATAGTTTTGGGAATGTTTACGAATATCGTTTATCTTAAACACTTTATTGCCTGTGTAAGAGTTTTGTTGTGTTCTTATACTGAATAATAATAATCTTACCAACTTACATATGTTACAGATCTATATTTTTTTCCGGAAATATATTTGTGTTTATTGGTAGATTATACACATGTAAATCTAAAGGTTATACGTGTTAAAACTGATCTCAGGTCATCCTGCTATATGTATTATGCATTACATGTATACTTAATTGGCATGGTTTTCTGAGCGTTATTAGTACATTATAAAAAGATATTTAATTATCTTGAACACAATCGGATGTTAGAAAGCAAATTTTTCCTTTAGTTATTCTTTTTTAAAGAAACAAATGGTGGAAAATATTAATCGAATTGTTGTAACGTATTTAATTCATTTTACACATAATATCTTAATTTAGAAAAATGTATGTATGCCTCATAAAGGATTAATATAATATATATATTTTATCTTTGTTTAAGAAAAAGTTGATTAATATCATACATGTTTCTATGTCATCGCATCTTACTAAAGTTCAGTGCTATTATACTAACTAATGTTCATGTTATTTGTTGTGTTGAAAAATATCGAATTGTTTGATAAATTGATAACATTGGTTTAACAAGACATATAGTATTGGGGATGTTTGTTTCTTTTTGTAAATGATCTAATGCTAGTTTAAGTATGGTTATATAAAAATCATCTTACCAAGAAATAATACACGCTATTGAGTGCTTTATTGCCTTTGAGTTACCGACCTGTCAGCACTCAAACATACCAGTTAAGCGTACAAAAGCTGAGGTCTGTTGTTAATATGATCCGCGTCATGCGAAAATGGGTCTTATGCCATCTGCGTCCAGCGAAGCTCAACACCAACGTTTGTGCGCAACAACTTATATTTCTAGCTTGCATGTACACCTAGCTTTTGTTTGCACTATGGTTCAGTGTAGTCAAGGTCATTGTTACTGAACAATATATGAATAATTTGTGTTCGATAATTTTAGTTTGGATGGAAATATTGGGCTGAAATTGTGTGCAAATGTTGGTTGCATGCTGATATATGAATGGACTGCATTTGGAGCTAGTATGAACGTGGTCACTGTTACAAAAATTGAATTTTTCTGTAATTATGTGTGTAGGTGGCTAATATGAATACCTACTTATGTTTGTTATAATATAATCTGACTGATAAAAAACGTTCACAATACTCTCAAAGCGAAAGAATAGTCCAGTGCGCCATCTTAGAAGAGCTCTTATTATTTAACTGTTTCTAATATAAATTGTTCAACATATTTGTTATACTTTCTGAAAATCATGCCAACACGGATTTTTGAAGTGTGATTCTGTCTTTCATGCCAAGTCGATAGCATCCTATTACAACTTTGATTGTTATACACGTTTGATTTAAAGCGTGAATTCTTCCTAACATAAACATGTTGCTCTCATTTACACAACAGAAACTCCTTTCCAAAATACAATGCTACACCTGCCATGATTGCATATTCAAGCTTTTCCTCATTACCTACCAAATGCTATTATAATTGACGGAAACACAGTTTATGGTTAGAATCTACTTTTAACAAGCGGATGTAGCGTATGACATTTTAATTTCTGATAATGTGGTGACCATTAATATAATCAGTTGATTATACACATGATACAGTTTTCTTCCCACCATGTGTTAAGTTTCATATTGGATCATGTTTAAATGTTACCACATTATTGAATCCGTTGTAAATTGTGATTCCTTGTCGAAACATATCTGAGCATATTCACACAAAGTACAGGATCTGGTTTTGCAATTTCTATTTTCGTTCTATTGTTAACTTATAGGACAGTGAGTTGTATACCTCGAAATATATCAACCAAATGAAACAAAATTACATCATATGAAAACTCTACTTGTTGCAATAAACATTAAGTTATAGAATTGCATGAGGCAAAACATGGCGTTGTGTTTATAAACATTGCGATAATGAAATTGTGCAATGGGTACACTAGGCAGCAAGGGATTCAATTAGCAGAATAATGGTACAATAGAGATTCTGGGGATTTAAAAGACATGCTCGGGCAAAAAGGGACTCAGTTTGGCGAATAACGCTGCTAGAGATATCCACGAGATTTTTAAGACTTGTTTACGTTGATAAGCTCCATACCGCTACAGAAATGCAATCTCATAGCTCGTATGGTAACTGAATGTGTTTTCAAATGTGCATGTTTTTTTTAAAAACATGCATCACAATCACCGTTGTCATCATACAAATACAGAATTAATCATATTTGTTGTTTTATCGAATATGTCTTCCGTCGCCTTATTATTAAACTTTATAGCTTAATAGCGTCGTGTGATCACTCGCTCAAAGAATTCATTGCGAGAGTAGGGCATTCTCCAAACCGTGTACAGGACGACGTATTAAATGTCTTTATAAGTAGTGATCGCATTGCGAAAAAACCGTGTTATGTAAATGGTTTTCGTTTATACACCAATATAAAGTCCATAATAAAAGATGCACGTCTCTTGAAACATGTATAATTGCAAAAAGTTCAGTTAAACATATTTAAAGTAGTATTAACAATAATATTGCCTTCTTATAAGCAAACACAATTAATATATAACGAATATATATTTCTACATAATCTAGTATGTTCAAGTAATGCACACACGTAGCATTTTTTAATAACAATGAAAAAAATGTTAATAATTATTGTTATTTATTGTTTTTCCTTTTTTTTGAAACTCAAACATAACACATACTTGAAAATAAATAAATACACACAATCTTTGATCAAAACAAGTTAACGAAATATAGAGCATTAACTTATTAATTTAAATTTAGAACATATGTTATATGTATTTTATAAAATAAACTATAAATTCATCTTTTTCAACTAAGTTTCTGGAATCTGAGATTCCTGAGATAGTTAGACGTAAAACTTAATGGGTCGAAAGGAAGATATACTGTTGTGAAACTATTTTGCATCGGATACAAATTGTTTATAAGAAGGGAACATTCAAGGCTGTTATATTTTATCACTTACATTATTTGGCAATTACTCTGCTGGTCTGGTTTTAACATGGTCAGTGTTCTTAAAATGCACGTTTTACATTGTATTACTGATGTTTATCATATGTTACAAAATAACCAATGTCTGGTTTAAACACTCCTAATAAGATAATTTCGTAAAACTCGGTGAATGTATCAAACAATTAAAAGTAAAATAAGTTCAATATGCATGTCATTACCGCACATTATGCTAACAAGCATGCTATTCTGAAATTGTGATAACATGCATACCTTGTCAAGAGCGATCTAATTATCAATAGAACATTAGAAGGTCTTAAAGAATATTCATTATGATAGTATCTAATTAATTTATAATAAAATTGAAGAGAAGATGCTTTTTGTCATTAATGAGAAAAGTGACGTTTTTCAGCTCATATTGTACAACAAAATATTCGTATGTACTCAATGTATATTTGTATTGTCATGAGACGGTAGAGTCCTTTTTACGATTATTAAATAATAACACTTGTTAGGTTAATAAGTGNTAATAAGATAGACAACAGGCGATTTTGTGCCGCGGTATATTTTTTTTCGTATTCCACTGTTTCCTATTTGACAGAGAATAAGTCATAATCAGTAAATATATACCTTTCAAGGCTCCATATATGTATTGTTTAATTATCAATTGTAACTCATCGTATATATTCAAACGATTAACAAGCATTTAAAAAATGCAAACCCAAAATATTGTGTGTCAATCCGTGGTTTTCATTTAAAGAGAAACCCAAAATAATAATAATACCTAGGTCAGGTTTTAAACTGGGTCCATAATGTACAAATGTAGCCTGGTCAAACCATCTCCAATCATATTAGCGCATACTGGCTGGCTATCTTGACCGTTTTGTCTGAGGTGCTTTTTGCTGTGCCTTTATTAATGATATGCCTTAATGTATACATATCGCAGTGTGTCATTTACCTTATTTATGTGTTAAAATTCGTTACGAGAAACGTATTTTAACATTTTGAGTTTGAAAAGAAATCCAATTAAACCATTGTTTGTGCTTTCCGGTGGTTTATAACTTGTAATTTACTGATTCAACAGTGAAATTAGCAGTGAAAAGTATCTATACTTTTCAGTATTTAACTGTAAAATTACGAAATACTACAGATGTTTTTTTTTCAGAACAAACCTTGTAAATGCTTTAAATGAAAAGAAAGTGTTGTTTTAGTAGATTATCTAACCACTCGTGATTATAGAAAGTAAATAGTGTCACTCGTTGGTGCGCCACTCTAGAACTTAAGAATTTCTGTGATCACTCGTCAATTCAAATAAATCTACCAACACCAACACATATTCTCTATCTAATACACTCAGAAAGGAAAATCAGTATGTTTAAGTCAAATAATCGATATGAAACTCCACGAATCTATAAGTGATAACAATGAAAACAAAAGTAAAAACGCATTCCTGCCTGGTTGAATCGTTATTGATATTTTATTTCTTGCGTTGTTATGAATTTCCTTCAACCAAGAGACATTCTACAGTTCTTAGAGTCTGAAAATGCAATTCGGATATTATCACGATGCAGTGATATCTTGTATCACTTTCTCACACACAGAATTACACAAACATCTGCATTCTTTTTCTTCAACGTATTGTAGTTGCTTTTGGTTTAAGAAGCTCTGCTTTCCGTGTAAAATAAAACGCGTTGACTAATTGCGTACACCAAACGTTCATTTTGAATCGTGGCTAATGAAAAAAATGCACTTGTAGTTAAGCACAATACATCAAAGATCAAACGCTTAATAAAGAAGGCAATTAAATGTTTTATTTAGATAATAAGTGTTGTCTGATTAGTCGTGCAATACCTCAGTACATTACACCTGGTGGGTGCGGGAATCTGTACCGTGCCCATGCTTCTTGGTAGTGAAGTGACTCAAATTGTAAATATAGGGATTTTGTATTCTTAACATTTTGTTTTCATTCTTCACACGTCCGTATCTGTGAAACTAGTAGTTGTAATGGTTTTATGGGTAATGAGATCAAAATATGTAAGACAAAATTGGATACGTATTAGGCAACTGGACAAACGTGTGTATGATTAAATTAGAATACGCCGAGTATATGTTGCTTGTAGTATTTATCAAATTTAAATACAAAACAAGTTGTGTTGGTAAACATTTGCAATTAAAGTATACATAAACTGATGTCTATATACTCACTATAGTCTTTCACAAGGCTTTTCCAATATTTTTTCTTATCAACAAATCATAATTTGAAAGTAATTTGTTTAACAAATGTTTAGTTAAGACGAAGCGACTTGAAAGCATTTCTCACAGATGTTCGATAACGTAAAATATCACTGGTATAACTAGTATGTATTTCCTTCAGAAATAAACAATAACTTGGCACATTAAACGCCCCCAATGTATATTGCAAATACGATTTTAAATGATGGTAGTTTCCAATAAAAACAATCGAAATGTGTCTGTTTTAACCTTAAACAGAATTGGGGATTCACATTTAAGAACAAAATCATACAAATCGTACTGAACCGCTGAGACATATTCAGAGGCAACACAATCGTTTCGATTAATACTCTGATTCGCGCATGAGAATGCTGTACACACAAAAGGGTGTTACACGCGTCTCGTCAATTTCTCGCGAGCTTTTGAATTAACTGTGTTACTTCCAATCCACTGCGGTTGCCAATACTTCTCTCTACCACACATTAATTTCAAAGTGTGCACATTCAATCCCTTTCCAGCCATGCATATATTTATTTGCTGTTTAATCATTCCAGAACGTACACCACTGTAAATAAAACCGTCACACTTTAGTAAAGAAGAAATTAAATCGAACGTTTCAAATTGCTGGATGAAATACAGGTAAGATCGTTGAACTTTGTGGAATTTGAATAATGTCAAGAAGTTAACTACCTTTAATGAAATGCCTTTCCGGTATGTAAACAAGAAAACTCAAGCACATATGTTTTCATAAAATACATAAATGAAGTTATCGACATAACATACATGTTTTGAAGGCCGTTACATGTTTTGCAGATAACAAATGCAGCTTCCACTGACCATTGCACTTGTGTTGTATCGGTACATTTAAAATTGTGCGTCTATTTACTTTTAGTTGCAGAAAGAAACATTATTCTGGTTACACTATGCTACTACAATAAATTCTTATTACATCTCTCAAAATGTAAATCTAAATATTAAGTTCGGTATACAGGTAACTGTGCGGTTTTCAAAAAGAACTTCATATACAACGGTACTTGAAGCAAGTTATCTCACGCCTAAATAAACTGGTTTACTTTGTTTCGATTATAAACAGGATATATTTGGCATTTGCCTAATTAACAAATTTTCAGGTATGAAAACAACCCGATGCCTTTGATTTTGAGAAGAAATACAAAAATTCACCAATTCCAATAAAGAATTTCTGGATTTCGTTGATTCGTGTTTCCTGTTTCGTCATTCTTGTTGTTGGTAGATGAAGAACATACATTGTAATTATCGTTTTATATAAGTTTGTTTTTCATATTAAGATACTAAATAATTTAACAATATAAGGACAATGTGTTTTTGTATTTATATAGGTAAGACGTATCCTCAATAAAAGTATGCCGAATAATGCAATTGAATAAAAAATACGTGTATAAGTATAACAAATATGTGAACAACATAAGTGTTATATAATATAAGCACAAATACAAATACTTATCATGATGGCATGCACTGGCTGTTTTGTGTTTTCCTTTTTATATAAATTAGTAATATTACAGACATGAACGATCTGAGTATCTTCCTCACTGTCGGATGTTTGGATGCATTATCATGCTCGCGTCATTTGCTTCAGCTTATGCGATAATAACAGTCGTTTGCTAGATAACGTTAATTTGAATAATATTTTACATTGTTCGTCCATTAAAGAAAGTCAACCTGCCTTGTTTATTAACCGTCTTGTTCTTTGTTTCAATTGATAAATTATCAACCAATTTGTATTTGTCTTTGTTCTTGCATAATCGTTTCGCCATCTGATAATTTTATTTCTTACTGCAGTCAATTAAGAGTTTTTTTTGTAAATAGAAAGTATTCGCTAATTGTGTAATTACATGGTTATATGACATCGCTTGTTTCAACCGTACTTGAACACGGCGTAAAGTCGGTCGTTTTATTAAAGAAATCAGTAAAGTATAGAATTGTATTCGTGAAAATACCACATACATTTACAATGTGATATTAAAAACAAATCAAATTGCCTTTGAGTTCGTATGGTTTCTCAACATCGATGTATTATCTATGTTTTATACCAACTAAATCAGTTATCTTATCTTTTCTTCTCATATACGTTTACACACATACGGTTCATATAGTTAACTTGTACATGTCTATGTCAACATATACAACATATACATGACAAATCAGTATGCACGTGAACATATCTATTGCACATACAACTACAACAGTAATACTGATTGTGTTTTCGAACTTAATCTAACAAACACAAACATTCAATACATCATAATTCAAAACGTTACTTCTGACACCAATTATATACACTTCCGTGTCTTTTCTTCAGGAAATTAGTTGTGTTGTGGATCTCGAAATTACAAATGCATACATTTATTCTGAGCCATAGCTTCGCTGTTTCCATCTACTAACTATAATGACGTAATTAATCATGCGTTTATGCTCTGATGTACCAAAAGCTTGTACACACATTTATTTTAGCGATGTTATCTTTATATTTTAGTTCGGGGCTCCAATGAAAAAGGTACAGTCGAAGTAACATTAACGTTTGTCATATTTAGGTAGTTGCATTGGAACATGACATGCTTTATAAAACATCACATGACAGATAGGTGACATTTGTAATAATAATTGAAATCGATTTTGTTTTCAGTTATGTAGGAAAAGATTTAATTCAGGAGTAGTGGTAAGTACGATGTGTAGTTATATGAAGAATTTCTCAGCGCTTCTTCTTATTAGGCATAGACTTATAATCTTTATATAAAATCAGCTGAATACATTTGCATGCATCCTCTTGCTTATTTTGCATATTTAAACGAAACGATGTGTTTTGGTAAACCACATAAACTCTTTGTCTTAGCATTATTGCTTTGCATCGGTATTTAAAGCCATCGCGCATCACCTTATAGCGAAACTAACCAGTTTTCTACATGTTGACTAACCACTTAATGAAATTCAGCCATAAGTGTATGAGCAGGTGTCAGGTGATGGTAGTAATATCATTTGCGGTTCCTATGAAATAAGATAACACGGCGTACTGCAAGCAAAGCCTGTTGCTTCCCGAAAATCTGGAATTAAACATGTATATATCTTAATAAATATATATCACTTTGTTGTGCGTATGTTTCGTTAACAAGGTTCAATTTCTAATAAGCATTCAATAATTGTGTTATCCAGATTATTTCACTTTCAATATCAAAAACATGAAAGCAAGTCTCGTTGCCCAACAAGTGACTACAAAAGCTCGTCACCCGATACTTGAAACCAGCTTGAGATGGTCATCAAGGATACGATTTTCGTTCTTGCTTCAGTTAATACGACAGTTTCGGGATGATGTTCAACTAAACTCATGAACTGATTCATGTATTAACCACCGACAGCGAGATCTTACGTTATCTGGAATCGAATGTGTCAAAATATGATTTCTAAAGCGTTCAAATGCTTTTATCGCTGTTATCGGCATTTTAAAGTGGTTCTTGTTACCACATTTGGTTTCTTTAGTGTTGTTTGTTTTAGATTTTATGCTTCGCGAGTCTTCACGAAGATACAAAAAGATACAATAAGTTCTCACACAACATCTTTATCTTAGGAATTAGTATTTAAACATATATCATACTTATTAAAGGTTAAGAATACTGAAATGAACATAACTCAATGCGTGCAGTTTGACGAGTTGCTTTGCATTCATTTAAACCATTAATAGAAATTTGGTAATGAATTGATAACTTACGGCTATAATTCTTATACGGTATATTTATTTGAAATTTATACATCCAATGTCTGTATATATTACAATTTAAGAAGAAATGAATGAGGAGGTTGATACTGTTAACGAGATAAATCGTTTTAAGTCTTAACTGACTTGGTCCTTTAACCGGAAATGAAAGGCCAAAAAGTAGATCCCAATCTAAATGTAGGAGCAAGATAAAGGCTAAAAGGCATTTAAAGCACAAGTTTTACCGACACCCAGGGTTTTCTTCTTTAAAATAAATTAGCTCTATGATAAAAAAGGATCCCACATTGCGCTTCATCGAACGCTTTTTAACTTTTTTAAACTCCTAAATATTCGTACGGCGGCGTGATATCTGACTGAAGTTAAAAGGGAACAATACCTTTTAAACTATCAATCCAAAAAATCCTGCATTACATTAAAATAATATTTGTTTTAAGCTCTTGTTTTTGGAGACATTTTTTAATCATTTCCACAAAAACAGTAACCATGCTTTTCTAAAGCAATTATTTATACCTGCACATATTCTTTTCCAAGCATATCATCGCCGTTTGCCAATTACCATTTTATTTGACAAATAGTTATATTTATGAGTATTGATTGCATTTAACAAAGTGATGCATCTTATCGCAAATGCAGTTCTAATACGTCGGTGCTATAAAAAACGGTTAAAATATATCGTTTTTCCCTCGTTCGTAGGAAAAATGGATGTTCCCACCATTATATTAAAGGGTTTCATATTCAATCGGAATGTTGTTTTAATCTATGTTTATTACGTAACGATTTGTATCATTTTGATTGAAGTATTTACATAACGCTAAAATGCTGTGTTAAGGCGAGGTATGCAATTTATTTTGCAGGTTTTCCATCGTATCCATTTAATTGTTTGTATCATATCAAACAAATCACGGCTTCAATGTCCCTTTGAATAAGCTCTAACCGGCATTTGCTTCACAGATTCTTATCACTTTTCACTTCAAAAACGGTCATGGATTTTTCAAACTGTCCAATTTCCCTGTATATCCTATTCGTGATACAGTATATCCATGCTATGAATGGTGACATTTATCCGAACATACACACCTATACATAAAGATGATAATATAAAAGCAAGGTCTAACCGTTATTCCCGAGGACGTGTTTTAACTGCATACGGGTTAAAGCGCCGACAACACTCAAAATCAACGAATATTTCGTAAAATATTTCGTAAAATAACGTCAATCCATAAACAAATAGTTATATGAAGACAATTAGTCAGCGCTTTTTCTTATTAGGCATAGACGTATAATCTTTTTACTTTTACTTATAGCAATAGCCAAATTTTCAACGCTTGATGTGGTCTGGTAACATAGATTTAACAAGATACAAAATGCTCTATTGTTTTGTGGGACAAAATATTCAACACATGTTCATGTACCATTTTAGTGTTCGTGTGTCGTATAAATAGAAATCATTGCTGGCAATTAAAATAGTATATATTGTGCCACATAAAATAAAAACGAGCATTGTGTATGCTCAGGGGCTTGTTATGTTTGTTTCCGCAAAAAAATCTTTAGAATGCTTTGCCCTAAGATCATGAAAATATGCATAGTGATTACTTTTGAGAAAGTGACGACGCCCACTAGTTTTGCGGTCGCCTGGTCAACGGTAAAGGTAACATTAAATTTGAACAGGGCATTCGTATCGCTTCTATTTGTGACACCGATTTGACTTTCGATCATGCAAATCGGTTAAGTGGTAACATGGGATGAAAAGAATACGTATTGTGATTTTTAGGTACCTAGGTCAAAATAATGACTCGTTTTGATTTTGAGGTCAACATGTCAAAGGTGAAGGTCACATGAGCTTGGAACTGCAAAATCGTTTGACAATTTAACCTAGAAAGTTTTAACCGTCGATTATTATTGTTATTATAATTATACCAGATTTATATAGCGCCCTTTTCATGCTAAAATGCACGTTCAAAGGCGCTTTATGTTAACTTCAGTGGAAAGTAAGACGTCTAATAAAAGAAAAGTCATCGGATCAAAGGTCTAGTTCACAAGAGCCTGTAATATAAAATTGGTTTCCGCACAATATCTAGAGCATTATAAGGCTCATATTATTTATTTTTGTTATTTTGATGAGGTATGACCTTGTATAATTTTCATGTCAAGATATATAAGATCAAGGTCACAGGGACACATCTGTTGCAAGTCACTTGTCGTACATGTCTTTAAACATTGGTTCGTGCTAATAAATTAGTGACGTAAAATGCAAAGTTATCTGATTGTATGGTTTCATCGTGGTCATTGTTCATT
Organism: Dreissena rostriformis; assembly: GCA_007657795.1. NCBI lineage: Eukaryota > Metazoa > Mollusca > Bivalvia > Myida > Dreissenidae > Dreissena > Dreissena rostriformis. Next base: position 12,110 of record VMBQ01007179.1, on the reverse strand, counting down.
CAAATACACATATTTATTACATACATAATTGTAAACTCATATTAAAAACAGTCTGGTTCTATAAGACTCTCTTGTCGCTTCGTCTAAAATCATTAAACATGACGAAACGTTCTGTGTTTAATTTTTGCCATCAAACAATTAGAAACTCGATTAGTTCAATACGTTCTAGCACATTAAGTTACCGGTTGACCGTGATATATTTCTTCGACCACAAAAAGTAATAAAATACATTTTTCCGAGCAATCCAATATATGCTGAATGCATTTGGATGTCAAATGCATGCACATGTTGTTGGCATTATCTGTTAAATTTATAAATAAACAGCAATGCTCGCTTTTCCATGTTTAACGATAATAGATTGGTATGAGTTAAAATGAGACATCTTACTATCTTACAGATTTACTAAATATGGGCAGGGGTATACAGTCTTGATGATTACAGAGAAGCATAATAGTAAATTATTACACCTATTCAAGTAAGTGGTTTTATGTGGGTTAATATATATTTAATGAGTACTTATATACGAGTAAAACAAATACGCAGACTAAGTAACTAATAATGAATTTATAATTTGGCAGATCAACACAGTTCTGTTATGTTCTATCATGTGGTGTTCTAGTACAATTCATTATCTAATAATCAACATAATTTTATTAAACAGCATGGAAGCGTGCAGTTGATGTTGTCTATATTGTTGTCTTATTGCACTATTTTATAATAATGAGATAGTAAGTGCCCATTTCGTGATACTGTGTCCTAATTCGACAGGTTATGACAGGTGATGTCCTTATTAAGAAATAGTATGTTATTTTATGATAAATTGTAGAATTGTTATTACCATATAATAGATACTAAAGCCTTAGTCAGTATTGGTAAAGCAATTAGAAGACATAAGTACGCAGAAAATTAAAACACATGTTATAATATGGAACCATAAAGATTGTATGGAAGGGGATTTCAACACTTGAAAGCAATTAATGCAATTGGCTTCGGCGCATAATTAAATAAATAAAGGCATTTTTTACATCGCAAATAAAAAACAAAGATTTAGGTGTAAGTCACGTACATAATTATCTATTACGTTTTGAGGCCATGATTTGTGTACCAATGACATACAGTGACCAACAAGCTCCAAACATATTTCTCACACATAATGCAATATCATCATACTCGTTGCAAGAATAATTGGCATTTTTATCTTTTATTATCGACTTCGTTACTGGCACTATAACCGAGCTGCAATTATGTCTGAGCAATAAAACAGTTTCACAAATTGTTTCTGTTCTTCGGTTTAAATGCATGTGTTGCAGTGTACAATTAATGCCACAATAAATAACAAGCACTTTTGCGAATTAGCTATTACTTTTGACATAACAGTTATCTGTGTTAAAGATGGGTAACACTTCAGAAAATTAAATCTAAAACTATATCCGCTTCTTCCAATGTGTGTTTGCTTGATCAGCATTTTACTTTTATTATATTTTAATGTTTCGATCTATGGTCTTTTATTCATTGTTATAGACAAGAGAAAATCAACGTAATGAAGTATGTATAATACTATGCTTTGTGGAATAATACTGATCCTTCCGTACACATCAAAGATTTATAGACCAGTATTGCACACATGATGTATATTATACCACATTGTATTTATCTCTTATGAAGCAAAACGTTGCATTAAACGCGATAAGTATTAAAGTTACCCTTCATCTCATTGAAAGATCTAAACTTATCTGAAACTGTACAAAAAAAATCAAGAGTTATGAAAATGTACGGACATTATAATTTCGTGATATGAAAATTGGCACAAGATGAAAGCATATTTTTACCTTAGTGTTAACCTTATCTCTTTTGATGTATTAGTATGTTTTGGCATGTCTCAAAGTTCACATTTTATTTGTAGAAGACCGATTCTTTGGCAAAAATACGTATCATTCACAGTTTTCCTTTTTCTCTCAAACGATTGTTTTAAATATGTTTTTAATTAAGGGGAAAATTCGTTTGTTTTAACTTTACTAAATTTATATTTTGGCAAGATGTTATACACTGGTTAATTGCATGCCTAAATGTTTATGTATCGCAGTATGTGATGTACCTAACTAGAGTGTTGGTCCGTTATTTCGAATGTTTTTTGTTTCAGAAACGGGATTAAAAGCTTTATATATCTAGACTGCAATTAAACATATGTTTACAGTCGGTTTCTTAAAGAATAACATAAAATATAGAAGCATATATGTGCTACCAAGGTTCAGTTGAATGCGTAGTGTGATTTCGAAAGTGGGTCGGATGAAAAGCTACAAGTAGCAAAGTAATCGATATCTAACTGATAAAAAATATCCATAAGCGATGCAAATCATAAAAAGCTCCCCTAGTTGCGATCGAAATTCATTTAGTTTTCTTTTCTTATATAAAAGCGTAGTTGCATGTGCCAACACAATACTTCGATTCTGCTTTCGAGGATTATTCACATCCAATGCGGACATTTTACGTTGCAATCGTAAATTATGAGCAAATCGTGAAATACATAATAAAAACAACCGAATCTGCTGTCTTCACTCTAATAAACATTGCAGTTGCTTATGATTTAAGTCTGTCATCTTACACCGTAACTGGCTGCTTGAATACAACATGCTTTTTATTTGTGTAATGATTAATGAAATAACGGAACGTGTGGTTTTGCAAAATACAGAGAAGATCAAACGTCGGATAAAGAACAACGTAAAATGTTTCATTGAGATAATCAGTTTTTGTCTGATTAGTCTTGCAGTATCTCAACACGTTACACCTGGCGATTGTTGGAATCCGTTCTGTGCATTTGGCTTCATTGTAGTGCAGAAGCTAGCATTGTATGTGCTTATTATATTATACATATTTCGACTTAAAATGCACATATTCGAACTAACAACATATAGTAAGGATTTAACACAATTACAAATAAATACAATTAGCCAGTGATTTTATAAATACATTTATCGACGTTAAATTCATATGTGCGAACTTGCAGCAGATATAGTGACATTTATATTAGGACAATTAATTTATATAATCAAAAAGAAACTTAATTTGACACACGATACTGCTTACTTACTTAAAATATAAGGCATGAATAACATGTGTTTGGACCTATTTTTGGCATTAATTAAGTACTAATGTTTTTCTTTATTGTTATTTTCTTGTCTCTGCGTTTGTGGTTCTAATTACCACAGAAATTACTCACATCAAAAGAATTAAGCTATCATACCAACCAGTCATATGTTCATTTGCTCGTATATATATGTACAAACCATAAAGAAGGCAAATAATAAACATGAACTCGGTTCAGTTTCATAGCGTAAATGACAAATGATGGGAAAACAAGTTAACGCTCGCTGATTAATCGGAATAAACATAATTAACTTAATACGTGTGTGTTGTTTTCTTACAATAAAAAATATGCTATAACACTGCATATGAACGCCGGTTGATATTATAATAAATGACCAACCTAAACGGGTGTACTTGTATATTACAAATACCATGGGAAATACCATTTCCGTTCACGTAAGAAAGCATTAGTCATGCTGATAATTTTGAAACAAATAAGGCCAAGAAAAAGAAAGGTATGTTTTGCCCGACTCATTGTATGGAGATCTCTATGGATTTATTTACTCAAAACACTCAAACCTACTTACAAATCCTACCTTAACCGGACTAATACTTCGATACGAGCACTGGCATTTTTTAATGATAAGCATAACATTTGTGATCAAAAACGGATGTTTCCGACTAAAATCGTTGCACACACATAAAAATCACATATAGCTTTTACGGCACATTTATTCTCAAAGTCGTATTTTCATAGGTAAAATCATTACTGTGACATGTAAATAAACATTCATGTGTGAACTAGTTAAAAGGAAAAGATCAAATCAAAAGATAAACGTCAAACAAAAGAAGCCGACGGATAATGGCGATAAAATTAATTTGGTTTTTGAGCCTCGTTATGTTTCGACACGTCACACCTGACTCTTCGGAACACACCCTACATGCAATAACATAGAAAAGATAATAAGTAAACTGCAAGAAAAGAATGTTATTTTGAACCAAATGGATTTGTGTTAACATGGGCAATAGTTTTAACTGCGCCGTTCTTATCATTTGTGGTTGCCTATTTCGCAATTTAACCACAGATAAAAAATTAAACCTTAACATTTGATTTTCAGAAGAAATATACGAAACCGCAAGTTAGAAGTACCTTACTTGAGGAGTTTGTATATTAAGGGTTGGTTTCAAGTAAACATGTAAATATGTTGGCACAATTGCAATTAAATAATTCACATCATTAACCCATTTATGCCTAGCGTCTAGAGAAAAGGCCTTGGCATACAGCGTAGAGTCAGCTGAGACGCCGCATGATGCGGCGTCTAATCAGGGTCTGCGCTGTTTGCTTAAAGGGATTTCTGTAAGAAATATTCTTAATATAGAAATAAATATACTATACATCCCTAATTTTGGAAATAAATTGATCCAATTTAGAAGGATGGGAGAGTCCACTAGGCATAAATGGGTTAATCTTAAATTATCTTCTTGCAAATAGCCACACGTCATATTCGTTATACTCTGAGTAACTATTGCGTACTAAAATGTGTGTCGTCTATTGAGTAACTATTGCGTACTAAAATGTATGTCGTCTATTGAAATCAAAAAGCTCTAAAACGCATAGAAATGTCGATTACCACATCCCCGATGTACGACCAATGGAAACTGCTTTTGCTGTATATTCGACAGTTACGGATCTGTAATGTGGCACAAGTACTGTTAGCAATTAGCTCTGTTTTTTAGTTTTTGTTACGGAAACCGCGGTCTACTTGAATATTACAATATTCCAGCATGCAAACCTAACCAACTCACGTCAACATATTGTAACACGGATGAATTTATTTCTTAAAAAGCTTGGTCTCTGAACATCTGAAGCTCATGGTTATACAGCCACCATTCAATAGTTTAATATGTGATCATAACTATTTATATTAAACGAAGTGTTTCGTTAATGTGAAGTTCTTTCATTATTAACAATTAAGTGTTACCAAAAAGGAATAAGCTAAGAACATTTTAATTATAATCAGTATAAACTGTTCTAAACATCAATACTATCTTATTTCAGGCAATAAAACATTGACGTGACTTTGAACAGAGTTGTCTTAACTCAACTTAATGGAAGTCCGTTATCGTCCAGGTATTAGCGTCTATTATAATTGAACACCATTTATCATAAAATGCGGCATAAATCATGTGATGTTCAAATGTAAATTCAGAGATATGAAAAACCAATTGTTTCACAGTGAATGTATATAAACATGTGTTAGATCGCCACATTAGATATTAGATCTGCACAATTATATACTAATTTTACATGGATATAAACGCATCGGGGGATCAAATGTGTCTAAAATATGCGTTTGCGAAGTTATATTATTTTATTATTAAAGATTATGTTTATGAGAACACTGTAAGTCACACATTCAGCACACCAATTTGCTAATGTGATCACAAATTTAAATAATGAGTTTTTATGTCGATCTTGCTTTTGATATAAAGTATAACGAAACATTTTTAGTTTCGCATTGTTTTATAATGTAATGCATTTAACAACTTGTAATTACTTCATTTGATCTGAACTTACTCCCAAACAGAACTTGTTAAAACAATTAAACCTGTACGGCATTGATACTTGTATCAGAGCATTCGTTGCAGTTTGTATGATAAGCAAACCATATGCACGCCAAAAAGGCGTGCTGCATTAAAGTCTTATACATTTGCACTAACATTTCAAATTGTTCTCAAATTTATTCTCAAAGTTTTATTCTTGCATTAGTAAAATGTAATCGTGACATTTTGATTAACATAAATGTGTGAACTATTAAAAGGTAGAAGACAACAACAAAAGATCAGCGTCGAATAAAAGAAGCCGACAGATAATGGCGATAACATCAATTTGATTTATGAGTCTCGTTATGTTTCGACACTTCACACCTGGCTCTGTAAAACACAACTTACATGCAATAAAAGAGAAAGACAACTGTAAAATGCAAGGAAAGAATGGTATTCGGAATCATATGGATTTGTATAAAACATGGGCAATACGTATAATTGCACCGTACTTATCATTTGTGGTTGCCTATTTGATTTTCAAAAGAAATATAAGAAACCAAAAGCTTGTAGTACCTAAATTGTTTTGTATATTAACGGCTTGTTTCAAGTAAATCCGTATACATGTTGGAACATTTTGCAATGTAATAATATACATCATTAAGCTTAAACTATCTTTTTGCAAAAGCCGTCTTATTCGATGTAATTTGAGTAACTCATGCTTACTAAAATATGTGTACTATTACGAGATCCAAAAGATGTAAAACCACGACAAAGGTCGATTACAGAATTTCTATTGACTGCCCAATTTAAACTGCTTTTGCTGTATATTGGAAAGAAACGGGTCTGTAATGTGGCACAGTTTTTAGTATTTAGTTGTTATGGAAACCGCGGTCTACTTCAATATAACATGTTCCAGCGTGCAAACCTTGCCCACTCACGTCAACATTTTATAATACGGATGGATTTTTAAAGCTTTCATATCCGATAATGTATATTTGTATTAAACGAAAGTGTTTTGTAAGTGTTCAATTCTGTAAGTATTAACGGTAAAAATGTTCCAAAAATACATTGGCTAATAGAATATTAATTACTATCATTATGAACTTATCGTTACACCAATACTATCTTATTTCTGGAAATTCGCGTGACTTTAAACATAGTTGTCTTAACTCATCCTAATGTAAGCCCAATATCTTTCAATATATCTTGTTATAATGTGCAAATATTTTTCATAAAATGCGTCATTAAACATGTGATTTTCAAACGTAAATTTAGAGATATGAAAGTAAAGTGTTCCACAATGACTTGATATAAAAATGTGTGTATACATAAACAGAAACAAATATACAAAAAAGTCATACTGTATATCTTGAAATGAACAACAAGTCTTTTATATATGCACACGTTATACTTAGTTTGTGTCACATGATGGCGAGAAAAATTCAATACGAATAAAAGTCTGAAAACTCGCAAACTTGGAACATTTTACGTGCATAATCATATTTTATGCGCTATTTCTGACAGTTTTCTTTGTTAAGCAGTTCAATTCAACAAATTATCTGTAATAATTTTAGCGGAAGATGTGAAAACAAACTGTTCAATATCACCCTGTATTCGCCAATAATCGTTTTCAATACCATACAAAGAAGGTACAAACCAGGAGATGCTGGTATTTTCTCATTAATTGCATCTAATGAGATAATGGGGGTGTGGTTCAAAACTCCGATAGTGTTCAAGATAATTATATCTCGGTGGATTTCGTAGTTGATAACACTCTTGAAGTTCACAACGAAGAGATAATTATAACATGGTAAACTGGCAACAGCATTTCTTAGCATGTTCATTGATAAAGGAATGTTATGCTGCCTGCGCTCTCCAACGCAAACTTGAAACCAAGGTGTATCCATACAAACATGCTTTCATCAAATGCTTAGCGATGACCAAAAAAGTTTAAGTGTTACGCGCCTTGTGCATTGCATAAGAAATGTGGAAATCTTTAAACAGGCATGACTAGTTTGTAATTTGATGATCATAGTATGTAGTCCTAACTAATTCACACATGACGAGTAATATATGTATATATGTGTGTTAATACAAAATTAGTGAGTGCAGTTTGCACTCCACGGAATAATAAACACGTTAATGCAAAAACATTAAGAACACTGAAAACAGAAAACCAGACTAATGTACGATATACATTAGTGTAAATATATATATATATATATTCGTGTTTTAGATGGTTGTTGTTTGCAGTTGCTATTAATCGATGTATTTATCACCACGATACACCAGACGTGCCACGTGTAGATATATACGTTAAGAAACTTCAATCCCACAGTTCAGATGCACATTGTTTTATAAACATTTGATTTACAGTTTTAGAGTTTAAAGACGAATGTTGACGGTTGAAAGAGTGTTACATTTTTCTAAATAAAATTACATAATTAAAGTCCTGTAATCCGACAGTTTACATAAATAAAAATAAATGATTTATTAAATGGTTGTTAATTACATAAGTCTCATTTTGTTATGAGCGTCTTAAGTAGAATTAAATAAAAGTACGGTGTTATGTTTTGTCATTTAAGTTTTCGTTAACTTAAACTTTTTATCCAATAAGCGAATGTTCATGTGACACAAGTGCATATAAAAGTAAAAAGTTGTTTGTACCTAGTTATTGGTTGAGTTCTGAATAATGTCTATTTTTCGGAATATCGTTTTCTTCCGATAAAATTCTAACAACTTTTGGCGTAAGACTAGACTTTCATCAATCTAAAAACATAAGGTACATGACTAATTAATCGAGAACAGCTGTTTCAGCAATATTTTACTAACCTTTAATTAAAGGGATTACTTCATGGTCATTCTATTTCGAGTACATGGGAAGTTTGCCTCATTCTGAATTAACTCATTCATGAAACACACACGGTTACCTTTGATTTCCGAGAGAAAACAACAGAAATCGCCAATTAAATATCTTAACAGAGGATGTTGTATATTCACATCTGTTTGTTGTTTTTTATTTAAATTTATTAAATAGTGCATTCAAACGAAAACAAGATGTTCGTATAATCATCTATTTCTCTCATCATTTTTTTTTACTTAATTTTGTATTAAAACACGAATGAAAGTATAAATATTGGAAGCGAAACAGTTTAGTTGTTGTAATTGCAAATTATTTATTTGTAACATTTACCAAAATAGTTTTAAGACGATAATCAAAATCGTCTTCACGATTTAATTTTTTATAAACTATCCGACGATTATTCTTGTGGAAGAAAACTATCGTTACTACCAAAGCATTATATAAGAAATATTAAAATAATAGTTAAACACACACAAACAACCCGAAAACAGATTGGGTTGCTATAAATAGTTAAAGACATCTCATATTTCAGAGACAACATGATGCCAACACTTATAAACATGTCTTTGAAATCTCCAGAATTACATTAAGAGCGTGATGCTGTTAACACTTTCTCTCGTTAACAGCAGTGGTCCACGTGAATTGCAAGTAATAACTTCTGCTAAATCAGTTCCCTTATACAAACGTTTATAAAAGAATTAGTAATGTTTTAACTCTTGCAATTCCGTAATTGCGTTTGTGTCTATCAACATATGTTTTTCATAAGACAATCATTTGTATCGTTTTTTTCTGACTAACTTATGTAAAAAGCAACCAGTTTCAAAATTAAAATATTGGTTTCAAGATAGATTTTTACGTCAATACCATATGATGCATGTTAACATAATATACCACATAATTTTCAGACGGTTATGAATGCATGAACATCGTCATTACAATTCGGAAACAAATTACAGCTATTATGCTTGTCGAAGACCAATGCTATATAGGTAAAGACTTAAAATAATTGTAAACATAAACACCAAAGATTAAAATAAAAGATTGAATTGCTATACATATTAAGACATTCCGCGTTTCTGGAGAAAAAAAACATGACGCTTACAATAGTAACCATGTCTTTAAAATCCCTAAAATTTATATACCTGCTGAAAACGTTAAGCCGTTGTGTACGTTATCCACAAAGATTGCTACAAGTTATTACTACCGCTTGCACAGTCCTGTAATCTGAAGCTTTGAAAGGGAACTGCAATTGTCTACTATCATACAATTCTACAGTTGCGTGTTTGTTTGTTTTGTGTTTTACTATTATATATTAATCATATAATCATCTATTTTTTCTTATTATTTTGCTGATTTTCTTTTGCGAAAAACGAGTTCAAAGTGATATTAGACGCATCTTTCAGTGTTGAATTGAGCTGAAAAGAATTTACAGATTAAAAGGGTAAGTTAAAAGGTGGTACCTGACCAATTATCTGCAACTCATCTTGCTACCAGTTGTATATAAAAAATAAATATTATATTTGATATTTCACGTGACTGACCCAGTCCTCTAAGCCGAGCGGAACTGCAGCGTATTTACGAAAGCGTTACGACTTGAGTCTTTCTCATAAAATCACTTAACTGACACCTCATTTACAACATATTTTTTTAAGAAGTATGGCCGAAGATGTGGTTGACAGAGACACGAAGGTAAATATATTCATAATTTCAGAATTGTCAAATGTTTTCGCGGTGAGTCCCAAATTTTAAACTTACCAAAGTTACGTCAAAAACGAAAGTATGGTTGATATTCAAATGCATTATTTTTCTCTTTTCGGGATATTGTTTTAGTATGTTGATGCTGCATTAACAAATATAAGTGTATATGAAGTGATTTGTTTTACTGAAATAAGTATTTTAACTTATACCAAAATAGTATCTATATTCAGTGTGTGTACCAGATCTTCACTATTTAACATTAATTATGGAAACATCCTGCGAGTTAGCTTTTTTTTATGTATTCAAGCAGAAATAGCTTCGCATCATTTGATAATAATAATGGGCTTAAACAAATTCCGTTTAAATGAGAAACCCAGCAGATTGTGGAAATTAAATCTTACCTGCGTTCGTAACAAGTTATGTCAAGGATGAAATATGATATGTTTTACGCTATTTTGTAAAGGCAGGCAATGAACACAAATATATATCCGTAACTATTGTTTGGTAATGACACAGAACAATGAGCAAAACCTGTTATGAATGTTGTCCATGTGTATTACGTTGCCTTTGAACCGTATTGACATTGATGCTGTTAACGAGAGAAAGTGTTCCAAAAGCAATCAATTCGTAATAGATAAGATCACACCACATGTCCTAAAATTGTTTGGTTCCTCTGTAGTTGAAACATATTTTGATATGTGCAGGCTTATACGTTGCCTTTGAACCGTATTGACATTGCTGCTGTTAATGAGAGGCAATGTTCCACAAGCAATCAATTCGTAACATAAAGCATCACACAACACGTTACAAAGTTGTTTTATTCCTCTTTAATTGAAACAGTTTTTCATATTTTCACGAACTATTACACAAATATCAAAGAAAAAAAAGTGTTATACATGTGTTTACGCATGCACTTTGATAATAATAATATAATTATGATAGTATTCTTTCTAATAAGGCATTCATTGTATTATTTCTAATTTGAATGTTATTCAGTTATGATAGCGCAAGCCTGCGTTGGAGGAAATTTCACCACATGAAATAAACTTTAACTACGTATTTTCGCCTTGTTCAATACATCATGTTTGGTTTAACAGCAATGCAATTTCATGTTTGTTCTTTACCGGATATGTAGTGTGCGTGTGCGCAGTTGATCTGCATAAATAAAGAAAATTATGGAAAGGATGGTTACTAAGAACGCTCCTGACGTTCTAATTTTAGTACATTACCAACCTAGTATGTTTTCTTTATACGCCCGATACCCTGTTATATACCATGATTACAGCATCAATAACACACGTTGTCTATTTAATGAAATAATAGTGGTAACATTTTAACAAGCTGTAACAGCCATTCAGCACTTGAAAACTTCTGAAAAAAAAAGGTTTGGCACTTAGAATACGGGTGTTATACATTTGAAAGACTTTGAAGGACTTTGTTATACTTATTTATGAATATGTTGATGTGATAATCTCTCCATGACGCGTCTTGTTGTTGGCCCTTATGGCTTCGGGTAGAAAACTGAGCTGACCTCACAGTAAAAGGAAGCTGGCTTTTTCTGCTTAACATTGAAATCATGTAGGCCGATAGTACTTTATCTTACTTTGCTTCTACGACATATTATACGTTTGACATTTGAGCCGGGTCATCCGAAAATGGGTCATATGAAAAATGCGACCAGCAAAGCTCGTGACCAGCCTTTGGGTTCGCGCAGTCTAGTCAAAAGCTTCCTTATCCGCTAATAAGACCACATTTGTATACACAAAGAATTAGCCCTATAAAGCAAACCATTATATATATGTTCTCAATAAGTCATTGAATGAATTGCTTTTAGGAGAAAACGTAAACGAAAGTACACAGCCATCATAACTCAAATCATAATCCACAGCCACTTTTTTCTTGTGTGCATTTTTGGTGC
>VMBQ01007178.1:0-47367 GCA_007657795.1 Dreissena rostriformis | reverse complement strand
TGCTTGATGACGTAAAAATATCCCATTTTTGTCTTCCCTAATTTTTTAAAAACACGTGAGTCGACAGGCGATATTATTACAGCGATATTTGAACAGTACAAATGTCACGTGTCGCTTTGTGTATCGCGCAAAATATCGAGTATCGCTTCATGTGTCGTGTGTCGCGGTCCGAAATTAGACCGCTATACACGAGATTCGAATAATATGGGCGATATTTGAATAATAAAATATCGTATATTGCTTCGTGTGTTGCGCAAAATATCGTGTGTCGCTTTGTGTTTCGTGCGTCGCCCTTTGAACGCGAAACACGATATTCTGCGCGATACTCAAAACGACAAGCGATATTTACCACGATATATCGCCTTTTGGGCTACCTACACAAGGGCGATATTTCATGGTACATTCTCGCGCGTCGCTTCGTGTATCGCGAACAATATCGTGCGACGCTTCGCGTGTCGCGCAAAATATCGTGTATCGCTTCGTGTGTCGTGTGTCGCCCTTGATGAAAGAATAGATGGCACTATCCGGATTCCGTAGTCCAGTGTATAATGTTTATCATGTGTTAAGCATAGGACTATATGTAATTTATATTACTTAAAGTAGTTTCATCTGCGCAGGAAGAAAACACTATTTGAATTACTACTGATACTTTTAGTATATTACTCAAACTAAATATGTTCATGTTTTTGTTTGTACCCTTAAACATTCATGTACACGTTTGTTTCCGTGAAATAAAATTGTATTTATGTTTATTATGCGTAAAACACTTCAGTATACAGTCGTTCATTTCTGGTACATATATTAATGTACAAGTGCATGTAAAATAATCTTCGGATCGGTTTTCTTAGGGTATTCGAAGAATTTAGTGTCCGAGTCGTTTGTTTTTTAGTTGCGACCGAACACTACACTGTGGATCAGCAGATTTATTGCACTCTGGGTCAGCAGACGATTTATTGCATAAATCAGAGGATTCCGGAGTTAGTCGATGTATCACGATCGCATATATTACGGAGGACTACGGTGTATCACGATTGCGAACACTATTGAGTCCGAGAGTCGAGAAAATGAGCATTTGATCATGATGCATTGTTTTAGGGCAAAGAACTGTCCTTGTTACAGATGTTTCTTGTTAATAATATAACATATACAGTCCAACCTGACTTAGCGGTCACCTATGAACAACAATATCCTGCATACAGCGGTCAGTCTGGATTCCACCCCCCGACGAAAACCCTTCTATATTACACCTGAGAATAACGGTCATTTTAAATGATGTTTAATAATAAATAATTGTGTTTTATATGTTATATAATATAAGAGATATTATCCACGTCGTCGGAATTGATAAGGAAGTTATTATGACATTAACTGTATAGTTCTTTTTTTCTCTTTTTTTTCCCTTGTATGTTCGTATGCATGTTTCAAAATATATACTTGTGTAATGTTACTGAAGACCACATTGTAAAAAAGAAATTATTTCTTAATGTAAATTCTTCATGAAATAAAGTTATTATTATATATTATTATTATTATTATCCCATACGAGAATTGCTGATGTCCAAATGATAGACTTCGTGTCCTGCGGCAGCCAGTATTCCCATCTTTGGTGGTCTTTCAGCCGAATCGAGAAATGTGTCGTGTTCTGAGAAAACTGGGCATAATGCATGTGCGCAAAGTGTCGTCCCAGATTAGCTTGTGCAGTCCGCACAGGCCAATCTGGGACGACTCTTTCCGCCTAAATTGGATTTTCGCTAAGAAGAGACATCATTTAAACGAAAAATTCCATAAAAGCGGAAATTGTCGTCCCTGATAAGCCTGTGCGGACTGCACAGGCTAATCTGGGACGGCAATTTACGCACAAGCATTATGCCCAGTTTTTTCAGAACACGACACAAATGGTCGTTAAAACGTTATACCGCGTCATTGGAACCCAAAAAATGTCCCATATCTCATTGAATGACCTTACTTATTAATAAACCCAATACACGAAATCNAGGTGTGAACGCGACAAAGTAATGCGTTAGATGCCAATTTCGCTAATTTGTTTTGTCAGAAAAAGCGAACGGGAACACCCTCAGATATCGCAAACAATAATGTATTCTTAATACATGTAAGAAGAAAATGTGTTCTTGTCGATGAGACGCCCATAACATACATTGACATACAATAGAGAAATGCAAAACATGTAACAGAACATTGTTATTAGTTTACATACTGTGATCACTAATATATATTCGAATGCAATTGTGATGTTTTACTTTCCAGAATAAATAGTGTATTATGTTAAACCGTCGTGCTTGACGTTTTACAGCTTTTACTTTAAAACTGTGTGAATACAATTTGAATTTTACAAACAAATAATATTAAGTAATTTCAAATATTGTTATTTTAGGTTGTGTAAAGCATCTTACTAGTTTTGGATCGTTCTTCATCATACCGATTTACTGCGACTGTTAATGTAAATGAACATTATTGAAAACTCATTATTAATTTATTTTTTTAATATTTACGTTCATGCAGATTGATCGACTTTTGTTCAATGTATTAGTTTATGCTTTCAATTCGCAACATCTGTGACTCTTTTATTTAATAACTTGATTTCTACAATTACTTATCTGTTTTTACTTTGTGTCTGATCAAAATGAAGTAGCGAACGACACAAGTCCCCGACGGAAACAATATAAGTTACGTCAAATTACATGCATGCTGTAAGGATAATTACAAAAATCAACAGTTACGGTTGAAATGTGCATATATGTGCTTTTATTGTAATGATAATATGTGATTCGACATTCTATTGTATTTATGCATTGTATAATTCGTGTGGGAACAATAATTTCAAAACGATTGTCTTGCAAATATGTGTAAGTTTAGTTTAAACCTACATTTGTATTTATTTTACCTCGATTGCATCGAAAGCCCAAGGCTTATTTGAAATGCTCTCGATTCCGTTTCCTGGGACTAGAACCAGTACTTGGTGTATATGGGGGTGATCTAAAGAAACCCTCCCGCAGTGGGGATCGAACCCATGACCTCCCAATCGCTAGGCCTACACCATATCTATTACGCCACTGCGACCTGATATGTTATTAGTTGTCCTTCTGATGATAATAAAGAACCAATCAACAATTCCGTTGTTTCAGTTGCAAAAGTATGTCGGTCTGTTAAATAAACAATGACATGTGTAACTGACAGAATCAAAATATTCATTCGAATTTCTCATTTGCTTACTAGTATTGTACAAACAAAACAGTGGAGCTGATACATGGAACACTTCTTAGGTCGCCATGGTGTCACCAGGTTAGCACGCTAATTTACACAACATATCACTGTCAGTTGAATCAAATATAAATACGATTTTAGAAAGTTGCATCATATAGAGTGTAAACACATCGGTCAACCCCATGTATTCATATAAGTAATTTAAACAATTCAGAATAATGTGTTGCCTAATCTCAACGTGGATGCTTCTTTTTTCTAATTTGAACATATAGTAATAGTCCCAAATACAATACTGCATACCATGCGGATACTTTTGACAATCGAATTTACTTTCGAAATGTAAGATGTTTCTCAATAGTTATCTCCTGCACATGAATTTGTCATATTACTGTCAAATATCACCTGTTGGATAATAAAACATTGTACATTGCATATGCGATGTGCGTAAACTAATGACAACTTTGTTCGCATCAATAGTATAACCTTTGCTGATGTGAAGTAATACGGTAATTAAGGTAAGATAGTATGAGTTATATGATAGCTGCTTACCAGTACAATTCGATATAAAAATCTGTAATATATATGTCTGACTATTTAGTGTCTTTTCTTTACGATATGTTCATGTCTGGAAATATAAAGACTTGCTGTAGATCAAGGCATGTAGCAAAGATCTTCGTTATCTTATCAAAGTCGTTAAACATTGAATTTTATTATAACGATTTGTCATTTAACCTACATGTATACCGATCAGTAAAGTGCTCTTTACAATATATTTGCTAAATGTATACCGAAGGTAAAGATGCACAATCAATGCCAAATACATAACATAGTGACGCAAACGAAAATACTGGGATTTTTTAATCGTTTTTTTTCTTATTAATTCGGTGTACGCAATGTGGCACAATACAACAGTTTGTGTCTGCCTATTCGCTTTACAAGGTGTATATAGTAATTCACTTACTCGGGGTTATGCTTTACTAAACATGAGTGCATCCGTGTCGTAACTAGAAACATGAAGCTCATCATCACAAGAAGAATACTACTTTATGACGGTGCGGTAATTACAAAAGTGGATTTCATCTATTGTTATTGATGTTGTAACTGTAAAAATCTATTGTATATTGACACAATAAGACACAATGCAATGACGTGTTTTTCAGTTTTGTATTCGATATTTGACAAATAAGTATGACATTGAAAAAGAAACATAGTTTATATATATACGTATATATAGCATATAACCCAATAGTGTTTGAGTCATAAAATACATTGTATAAATGATCTGCTTTTTTTGTTCTTCCAATAGCACGTATGATCACGTATGGGCCCTATTACACATATACATGCCTGGTTATTTGCCGTCATGGTGTTTACCTGCGAAGGAAATAATATATACGCCTTGTTGTGACAGTTGAGTAATAAATTAAATGTTTTCCTTACAGTTACGCTGTTAGTTTTAGAGGATTGGTTTGCAATTAAGAACATCACCATGGTTAACTAAACACAGTAGTGTCGGGCGAAATGTTTTTACAAATGGCTATATACTGCTAATACCATAATAATTATGAATATGCAGACTGATAAAGCAGTAACTTTTTTATATTTATACAGTTTTTTTTTTTTAATATAGACTTTGACTTAGNCTAAAGAATGAAGTAAAGTTCAGGTGATCTACGTCCTTAGGTATTTTACATATGTCATCAACTCTATAAATAACAGAAACTTTGAAACCTACAAACACTTTTTGGAATTTTGGAGAAAGATTCATGAGTGAATGAAGGAACTTTATTTAATCTTGTAGAACATGCGTAGATTTGATCTGCAGCATCTGAAAATGTATGAAATAGAACGGCAATATCTTTTGGAGAGATAAATGTTCCTACGTTATTAGCAAATGAACTGTGCAACAAATCCCGGGCTTTTTAGTCTGTTTAGTTAACACCGTATTAACGTTTTCCATATATAAAAATGCTCGCCCTTCCAACTTTAAGCGCCCAGTGGGACGAGGGATGAAAAGAGAAAGTCACTTGCTTGGGTACATTTCAACCCATGCGCATTGCACGCTTATTTCGCACAAAAAACAGTGGAGCGATACAGGGCCAGCGATACAGGGCCATCATGGCTCTCTTGTTTAAATTTAACTCAGGCAGCCAGGAATTTTTTGCCGATGCTCTAGATGACCATTGTGTTGGGAATGCGGATTGGTAAATATATAACTTTCTTATTTTGTTAAATGCACATGTTCGGGAAAACGGATTGTTAAATATATAACTTCTTCATTTGTTTAATACACATGTCGGGAAAAAGACATTAACAAATTTGTTGNTTCATTTCAACCCATGCGCATTGCACGCTTTTTTTCGCACAAAAAAACAGTGGAGCGATACAGGGCCATCATGGCCCTCTTGTTTTTAAATTAAAATCCTCAAACAATATCCTGTTTATGGTTTAACTGAAATTGGGTCGCTTTGTTTGTACGCTGTTATTTTGTATGTTTAGACCAGTTTAATTTCCTATTTACAGCCTCACACTAGAATTACTTTTAATCTCCTACTTCTATTTCAAGATTCATGATTCAAGAAATCGAGGTTTATTATCTTATTTTATGCTTTCCGGTGGTTAATAGAGAAATATCAGTGAATTAAAACTGATACACGTAATTCACCGTTTCAAATAGTGAAAATTAACAGTGAAAATTATCGATGATTTTCATTGTTTAACGGAAATATTTTTGGCAAAAATACAAAAATAATCATTTGTAAGCATAACATACAAAGAAAAATCGTTAGATTCGGTGGAATATTGATTTTAATTCACTCGTGATCACAGACAAGATATATTTTATATGATCACTCGTTAATTAAAATCGATATTACACCAAATCCAACAAATATCCTCTATAATGTATACGTATTATACATAAACGTAGTTTTAAATCTAAACCATGCACAAATGCCTACATATCACGTGCATTATACTATTTTGTACGTCTTTTCCATGACTCTGTGACTTCCGGGTTTGTTGAAATTTGAATTTTGACTCGTCACTTTCTAGACTGTTAGATTCATAATAATATCAAACAAGTCTAGAACAAGTAATCAGGGATTTCAATTGAAGCAGAATCCTGCTTTTTGATGCAAGCATTTTGCAATTTCGTCACTCTTGACTCCTCAAAATTATTTACCTTGCATCATTTTGATGCTAGTGTCATCATGGAAATATCATAAAATGTTTTTAATATTACACAAAATGTTTTTTTTTTTAAGTTTAGAAAGCAATTTATACAAAGCAACATTTGTAGAGCAATCAACAAATATCCGGTAACAAACTATCTAGACTTCAGTATTCTGACCCCTGAACATTTCATTTGACCCCTTAAAATTTCAACCAAGGGGTCGTTTGACTCCTTGTTTCAAAAGCTATTGAAATGCCCGAAGTAATGTCTCTAGAAAAGACAATCGACGTTGAAAATAGTATTTCGTTGGTTTGCACTTAATACTATACAAGCGCACCAATATGATCGGTATCATGATTTCTAGGACCCTATCATATACTAGTACTACTACAACATACAATTAAAAAACGTGTCATCAGTAATTCAAATACTGTATTTATGCTACGCAAATGAATACATATGACACGAATACAATTCCGACCTATTATTTATGGAAGGGCATATCCTCCAGTCCATTCTATGGAGCGGTATTTATGTCAAAATTGTAATTCGCAATGTTGTAAACCGCTAAGTGTGTAAATATACTTTTCTCTCGGTTATTTCCATTCCGCTTTTCAAGTGTTTTGTTATGATATTGTCTGTTTTAGATAGGCAATTTGCAATATTGCAACCGCTAATCGCCTTATGCTTTACTGTAAACCGCAATACGCTAAACTGAATTCGATAACGAAACTAAACTTGATGTCAGCTCTACTTAATGACGTAATCAAACGACAAATTTGTGTTCAGCAAGCTTTTTAATGTTTCACCCAGTTTCTTTAAAAAAAGTTGCGGTTGTTAATTTTCGTATATAGAGCAATGCTTAATAGAAATTAAATTATTGCAATTCGAATACATGGATTCAAATATTGAATCACGTGTGCAAAACAAGGTGGTCGACATTTCTCTTGGGACAGATAGTCACAACGTTTTTATATATTCTAAATACTTGGAGGACGATAAAGTGTTCAAAATGTGGTGCAATTTATCCATAAATGTATACCTAATAACTTTGCAGTGACCGTTTGTGCAGAAATCATCGGATGTTGGAGATACTTGACGGACTTTATCACTGGCTGACAGTGACGCCTATTTCGCGATCATCATTCGGACTAAACTAGTTCTGACATCGATCGGTTAACTTGTGGACCAATGTGAGAACATGTACATGTATGTGATTATTATTTTAGTTTGATCATTATATTCTAAGAGAAATTTGAAAGTCTCCACAGAAAAGTTTTATAATTGTAAAAGTAATTGATAATTCCTGTAAGTAACGAAGAAAGAAATATTATAAAAAATATAAGTATATTATTTATTTTTAATACTTAGGAATTTTTTTAATCAGTTGTAAGTAAAATTTTACGCAATTTCAAACTGGAGCATAGAATATTATTCAATAATATGTGTTTCAGTTGCGATCGTGGACAGCTACATTGAGCACATGGCCACGCGGCGAGAGGGACATGCCAACGCGGCAAAACAGAAGGAAACATCCATGAAGATCATCCGCTTCCTGGCCCTGTGCGGATACGCGGAGGGGGCAGTGTTGGTCGACGTTCTGGCGTGAAAGGGGCACATGGAGGTGCACGATGTGTACCTCAACACAGCCCACCAACCAGGAACCGTGCGCTCAGCACTTTATCAGGGCGTTCCTGAAGTGATGCGGGGACCAGCAGCTTTGCCCGGGACGCACGCTGGACGAAGTAAGCTTAGACATAGAATTTGATTTTACTATGAGTATTTATGTATTTAGATTAACTATGCATTCTTCTTGAATGACAACATTTAAAATCAATTATTCTTTAAGGGGTCAAGATATCGCAAAAGTAGCACCGGATTCGGGTTCAGGGGGACAAAATCATGTAAATTTGACTATCTTATTGTTTTTATTTCGATGGAATTTAAGATCTCCGCTGGTAGTTTTTGCCATTGGTTTTGCGGTTCTGTTAAAAGGGTGCTGCATTTTTATCGAACGGCACCATTTAAAATCTATTTTTCTTTAAGGGGTCAAGATATCGCAAAAGAAGCACCGGATTCGGATTCAGGGAGACAACGTCATATAGATTTCACTATGTTATTGTTTTATTTCGACTGAATTTAAGGTCTCCGCTTGTAGTTTTTGAAATGCGTTTTGACGTTCTGTTAAAAGGGTGCTTAGTGCAAAACATATAGTGATTATATTTTTTTTTTCAAAAATTTAAACAAACTTTTAAACAAAACTTTAAACTGTTTGTTAAAAAAAAATATTATAAATTATAATTATATGTATTTTTTTTTATATATTTGTTATTGAAACATAAACAGTTTATAGTTTTGTAAAAAAGTTTTTTTAAATATTTGAAAAAAAAAGTTATGATCACTATATGTTTTGCATTAAGCACACTTTTAAGTACTCGTTTTTTAGTTAAGATTAAATGAATAAACTATGTATTCTTTTCCGACGGCTACTTATTCAGCTGAATGTTTTTCAGGCCGATCGCAGTCTGGCAGGATGCCTGACGGCCACCCGCGCAGAGGTGCGGGAGCGGGAGGTCTTTATGCGCGTGGAGGAAAGCTCCGCAATCCCGATGGACCCCTTGATAGCAAGATTCTTTTGCGAAAGCGAGTACGTCCGTCGGACCATTGTGGAGTTTGTAGCCCACCAAGTCGGTAGCGAGCAGCAGAAAGGGATCCGAGGGATCATAGTCGCGTTTATTGCCCTCAGGAACGCCTCCAAGACTGGACAGTTTATCAACCTCATGGTATGTAATATAACTAAGCCTTGTATTGATTCGAAAAAAAAAACTCAATCATGTATAGGCTATTGTAGACAATTTAATTTTTCTCGACAAAGGTATCGACTACGGAATACCGTAAGGGCCATCGTGGTTACACATTACAATGTAAAGGGCGAGAATGCGAGAACGCGATATTACGATGGCGACAATGCGACAATACAATGACGACAGTGCGACAATACGATGGCGAGAATGCGAGAACGCGATGGCGAGAATGCGAGAACGCGATAGTACGATGACGACAATGCGACAGTGCGACAATACGATGGCGACAGTGCGATAGTACGATGGCGACAATGCGATAGTTAAATCGTACTGTCGCCATCGTATCATCGCATTCTCGTCATCGCGTTCTCGCATTCTCGCCATCGTATTGTCGCCATCGTACTATCGCGTTCTTGCATTATCGCATTCTCGTCATCGCGTTCTCGCATTCTCGCCATCGTATTGTCGCACTGTCGTCATCGTAATGTCGCATTGCCACCATCTTACTATCGCGTTTTCGCATTCTCGTATTCTTGTCATCGCGTTCTCGCATTTTCGTCATCGTCTTTTCGCACTGTCGTCATCGTATTGTCGCATTTTCGTCACCGTACTATCGCGTTCTCGCGTTCTAGTCATCGCGTTCTCGCATTTTCGCAATTGTATTGTCGCACTGTCGTCATCGTATTGACGCATTGTCGCCATCGTACTATCGCGTTCTCGCATTCTCGCACTCTGGATTTTAATGTGAAACCACGATGACCCTAACGGTATTCCGTAATCGACACATTTGGATTTTGCATTGCAGATGCGGCACGTCGACAGGGCTAGTCAATTTGACGAGGACGGCTCCATGAGTATAAAGCTGGACCAACACAAGACGGTTAAGTCCGGCAAGTATGCCTATCTGCATTTGAGCCAGGAGACCTTCCAGCTGCTGAAGAAATATGACACAGTGGTCAGAGGCACTGGGGACAACACCGGGGATCAGCCGGTGTTTCCATTCCAGGAGACGAGGAGGTGCGCCCCACCACCATAAACCAGTGGCTGCAGTCCACCTGGAGAAAGTAAGTTACAGACTTGTGTGCATCATTCGCCTTCCTGTTTTTTTTCATGCGCTTACATATATAAACTAGGGTGTTAAAATGATTTATGCTTTAATGAATGCAATTATTCTTCAGATCGGGAATGTTGCTCAAGTACCCCGAATTCCATTTCTCGCTCACCATGAACCGGAAGCGGTTGACCGGTGTGGCGAGGGGGAGGACATGGAAAGAGCACCCGAGATGGCTTCCTACATGAAGCACAACTTGTCTACGGCGGACAAGCATTATGCTTCCCACCACCAGCTGTACGTTGCTGTGCTATTAGCTGACATTTGTGTTAAAAATAACTTCAGGTTCGCCAATGTTTAGCTATTGATGTTTATTATTGGTACAGTTAACACTTATAAAATGGTGTTTTTCATTTGTTCGTTTTCAGTTAAGCCTCCCAGAAGACCTGCCAATTGCTAGACTCCATTCAGAAGAGAGCAGCCTCCGCAAAGAAGGCCCCAGCCAAGAAGATGGCCACGTCGGCAACGGCGCCGAACCCGGAAGCGTTCGCCCCCCCTGCCGTCCGCCGCCGCCCCAGAGCAACCGATGAGCGTCGCCCTGCCATCCGCCGCCGCCCCGGAGCTGCTACAAGTCATCGTTGGTGTGCCGCCGCCCCGAAGCTGGTTCCCATCAGCGTGCCTCTGCCGTCGGCCGCCCTGGTGGTTGATATCGCCCCGGAGTTACCGGACACACAGACAGCCTTGCAGACCGGCCTGGCAGATTACCGGGTAAGCTTTACAATGCTTACACACGATTTACAATGATGAGTAAGATACATAAATGTACGATAAGCCAATTATTTATTTACTTATATAATCTCTTCGCTTTTCAGCTTTCTTAAAATATACCAAAATACATATTTACACGTATTATATCAAGTTTCTATAGGGGAAAATCGAGGATACCCAAGGGGAACTCGACGATTCCCAATACCATCTGCGCCAGGAGGACGAGTCCTCCTCCTCCTCTCAGTACACCGGAAAGAGGCCGCGACATGTGTCCTCCAGTGACGAGGACGCGTTCCCCACTACAACCTCGTCGCGCCTCAGTTAGGTGTGCCGCCTAGTTTTCGCAGATGAGATAGCTGAGTCCGTCGACACGGGTATTACAGTGTCCATCTTAGCTGTACGTGATAAGCGTTCACCTAAGATGGCGCAGCTCACAGATAATCAACTCCGTGAGAATCTACGCAACATTGTGAAACACCGCAAGTCTTAAGGAGTTGGTTACGTTGGAACGTGACTTTATTATGTTGTAAATATGTTGTTACATTAATATGTATACTTTGTAAGTACTGGTACTACTGGTTCTAATAACCCTACCCAGGACAATTACTTGATTTATTGTTATTTAATTAATATGCATTCATAATTAGTACTGGTTCTACCCAGGGATTTTGTATGAAACTATTAAAATTATTACACTCATCAGTGTAATAATATAACAGACACTCACTTGTTGTTATCAATATTGCCTTGAGCTAAGCACAAAAGTGCGAATGAACTTACATTGTTATTTAAGGGCTAAATGTATCCGATAATTAATACCAAAATCTTGATCCGCGACACTTAAGTACAGAATTGACTGAATAAGTGACTTAGTGAGTGACTAAGTGATTGAGTGACTGAGTGACCGACTGTGAGTGAGTTAGTTAGGGAGTGATTGAGTGAGAGAGTAAGTTAGTGAGGGAGTGAATGACTGAGTGATTGATTGAGTGACTGACTCAATGAGTGAGTGACTGACTGTAAGTAACGAACACGACCCCATCACAAAAAAAATGTATATAAATAGCTGGAAATGCAGCTATTATTCAAAATTCATCGCGCCTTTCATTAGTCTTATGCTTGTTAACAGTGCTGGTACACACTCCGGATCCTCATATAATGCAGCCTCATGCGCGGAGAGACCTCATAAACGTTGAAATTGACATATAAACGGTATGAAAAGGCACTGCCACCAGAATACACTTGCTGCTAAGTCAATTTATTTGCACGTGTATTTTTATATTCACATGGTTGTTCGCTTTGAAAGCACGTGTTCATGAAAGTAGCCTTCGGTACGTCTACCTTAAAATAATTAGCTTACGAGATTTACGGCAAACAACCATGCTTATGTATGTTTTCGTTAAAAATCGAGAGGTCTGTGAAATGAATCATTACAAACCTTTAATTAATGTCACCATTTTACCGCTCGTCAACACGAGGCAAGTAACTCCATGCTACAACTGACAAACTTGAAGGGCGACAATTTACGTCGATACCGTTTCAGTTACAGCTAGATATGACAAGTATTAGTTTAGTTTCGTATTCGAATTGCAGTCAAGCGTATTGCGGTTTATCGTTTAGCATTAAGCATTAGCGGCTTACAACATTGCCCCAAAACTATACGGAAAGTATTATAATATTAAGAAACAAGTTTTAATATTTAGTTTAGTTTCGTATTCGAATTGCAGTCAAGCGTTAGACGTATTGCGGTTTGTCGTTTAGCATTAAGCATTAGGCCCTTAGCGGTTTACAACATTGCGCATTACAATTTTTACATGAATACCGCTCCATAGAATGGATTGGCGGATATTCCCTTCCATAATTATTAGAGATTTTTTTACTTTATATGTCACTCGTCCAATGATGGTCACAAAAAAATATATAAAAACTTATATATACTTCCACAGGTAAATTTGATAGGTGCAATTCAACTTTATCCATAATAACATCAAACCACAATTTTAATTTAAATGCATTTAAACTCTGATATCATAAAATCTGAATTCCATATAAGTTAACTTCTGTGGTTTATAATTCTTTGTTCACTCATTGATGCGTGTATGGATGGCTATAACAATACACGTTTTAGCATAACATCACGGCGCTTTTTTAGAATTATTCACAAATTAATTGACCAGATTCAAGTTGGTGAGAGTTTTATACAATGATGCAATAATATAGCTAATATCAAATTTTCTATTTCGCCAGTTAATAAAAAATACACTTTATAGTGAGTAGTTGTAAAAAACTTAATATGTCTGACAGACAGTCGTGAGCTTATTTGTGCTAAGAATGTTAGGATCAATGACAAGCACCACGTTTAGTAAGAAAAACTATTTTGTTTTAGTTCTTTGCTAAACATTGCATAAAAAGAATCAGTTTAACACTACAGCACACAAAATACGCAGCTTTAAAGACATGTGATTCAAGACGAACAATAACAAAATTACACATCATAACAAATAAAGAATTGCCTTTTAAGACCGATTGCTTTTTTCTGTGTTACTAATACGTTTCTAACGTTTCACGAAGTACATCATTTTCGTGGCGTCAACAGGCACTCCACCTCCCGAGTAATCGTTCTTTAAGATGGTACAGGTTCTCTCCCTTTGACTCAGCATGAAAGACCTACATTCGGTCATGCGCAGACACATGCGCGCACAAACCATGTGGGAGTCCGTCTGCACGTGCTGTAGCTTCTCCGCGTCAGAGGGAGGAGTGAACTTTGGCGCCACAAAGAAGTACCCGAAGTTTGCGGGGGCGGGAGGTTCACAGGTCGGAGCTTGCGACATTGACGCAGTGGTGGCAGATGTTTTGGTAGGCGTTGTTGTAGTTGGTGAGAGTGTGGGTGATGCTGTTTTAGCCGGCGTTGTTGACTGTTTGTTAGATGGCTGGGAGTATACTGCCGTCGGAAGGAGGCCGTTCTTCGTTGATTCATGAGCGGCTAGAACACATACGCCATAACAAATATAAGGACTTAGATATCACCACTAGATAAAGACTACACGGTGCCTTTACCACGTGACGCTCATTCGTAAGAGTTTTCTATCATGGTATCATGATTTTTTTTTAACAAATAAGTATTTTTCAGTAAAGTTCAACTGCGCGTTTGTTACATGAAGTCCCCACACTGATCCGACATTTTTCTAACAGTTCAACGCGCGGTTGCACTTTACTAAAAACATACTTAAATCAATATTTGGTAAAAAAAACATGATACCTACAGAAAACTCTCACGAATGGGCGGGCTCTCCACTTTATCCCATTCAAAATGGTGAAATATTTAAAAAGACATCCTTACAAATGTTATCTGGGTCGCGCTTTATTCTCCCAACACAGATATTAAAAAGTCACGTGGTATAGGCACCGTGGACTGTGTCACCATTGAAAAGCATTCTAATTTTGATGGGCATCATAGCCTTACGCTTAGCCCACACTTAAACGAGTGTCTTTAGTATTTAAAATCTCAAAAACAAAGCATACATCATTCCATCGAATTAAAATCTAATTACTCGATGGTTTAACCTTATTAACTAGAAATTAAGACACGAGTCATATTCAAATGTATCGTGTTCTGAGAAAACTGGGCATAATGCTTGTGCGTAAATGTTCATCCCAGATTAGCCTGTGCAGTCCGCACAGGCTTATCAGGGACGACAATTTCCGCTTTTATGGAATTTTTCGTTTAAATGATGTCTCTTCTTAACAAAAATCCAGTTTAGGCGGAAAGTGTCGTCCCGGATTAGCCTGTGCGGACTGCAAAGGTTAATCTGGGACGTCACTTAGCGCGCAAGCATTTTGCCCAGTTTTCTCAGAACGCAACACAAATGTGTATTATACTATATAAAGGTATATAACGGAAGATGTTTTTCTCGAGAATATGTACTGAAGACGCTTTATGTATTAATCAACAATTTAAAGGGACTGTAAACCACGAATGACGAAAAAAGAAAAGTTCTAAAATACCGTATTTTTTACAATTATTAGTTTATATTAATTAAAATATCACGACTGGTATATTATATAACTTGAAAAAAGTTCATATTTTTAGTATATTTGGTAATAAAACTTCGCGATGTGAAATCGAAAGACATCGCGAAAATAGGTGACATAACGATGTACACACTATAAATAACGCAATTAGATTGATCATTTTATATATAAAATATATACAATTCACTACGCATGCCCAATTTGCATTCCTGGGTTTACCACGTGACGATGATGATCAATCTACTTGCGTTATTTATAGTTAACTGGTAGTTACTTGGTATGCATACCCAGTAAAAATAAATAAATACAAAAATAAAGTAATAAAACTATAAAAAAATACGTTTTTCAAGTTTTGTTATATACCAGTCGTGATATTTTAATCAATATAAACTAATAATTGTAAAAAAATACGGTATTTTAGAACTTTTCTTTTTTCGTCATTCGTGGTTTACAGTCCCTTTAAAATGATGTAAATAAAACTACTGTACGTATTGACCTTATGTCAGAGTGTGAAAATACTTGATTGAATTGTCCGGGCCGAGTTGCCTCGAAGAATTATTACGACAATATCTTTGTGAAGGTACAGGAAAGCACAACTTTATAAGCTACGCTTAAAGCACCATTAACACTCATATTAATCAACGAATAGTTCGTAAAATATTTCATACATTAAGTTAACCCATAAATAATCAGTGTTCCGTATAGCAACAGCCAACATTTCAACTCTAGATGTGGTCTGGTAACATAGATTTAACAAGATACAAAATGCTATTATTTTTTTGTGGTACAATATATTCGACACATTTTCATGTACCAATTTAGTGTTCGTGTTGTGTATAAATATATATCGTTGCGGGTAATTAAAATGGAATATATTGTGCCACAAACTAATGAAAAAGAGCATTTTGTAACTTGTAAGATCTTTGTTACCAGACCATATTCAGCGTTGAAATTTTGGCTTTTGCTATAAGCAATACTGAGTGTTTATGGGTTAACTTTATTTTACGAAATATTTTAAGAAATATTCGTTGATTTTGGGTGTTAATGGGGCTTTAACGCATCTCATCCTTTTCTAAATGCAAAGACCACGCTGTAGGCAAACAAGATAATTGCTATGTCTTTATATAGAGACAGGTGGTTATGAAAGATGGATCTATATTCATTCCAACGGATAACGGAAGTTTGATAATAGAATGGTACTTACCGATGTTCCGTTCGCATATGCAACTTTGTGCAACAGAACACTCAAAATTATTATGTCGCGAACACTCCCCGTCGTGAATCAAAATCACTGCGCATGTTTGATTGATTCCGTCTATACCCCAAACCCAAATAAATGAACTTCCTTGGACTGGAAGGTTTTGATGTATGGCATCAAGGACCTCGGCTTTGTTCACATCTGCAAGGTTTGCGTGAAGTTCTTTGCATCTGTTTAGGCACCCATCGAAGCTCCTTTTGAAATCAGTTATAAAAAACTGAAAATTCATCGTGCCTGTTTTGACGCCAAACCATTGACCTGGACCTGAAATCCGAGTTCTAAGACGATCTTCAAGTAGTCTATATCACATTAAGAATATGTGCTAGAAAGGGAAATAAGTGCAGATAACGCAAGCAGTACCCATTAGATAAAGGGTCTAGTTATTCTATGTTGTCAACAGAATGTGTTCATACTTTTTCCGTAAATAAGTATTTTGTGTGTCGATACCTCCGGTAAGATCTTGTGCATTTTAGCATATAGTGAACATTGTAAGTGAAAAAGGAAAACAACTTCAAACATATCATTAAAAGAGGGATGACTACAGGATAGAGTCATCATAATAAACAGGTGCAACACGTTTCAATGTAATATTGATTATAATTCATAAGAAATGTTACAGTTACCAAAACAAAATGCACCGAATAACCACACGATCAGATTTCATTGCACTAATAAATAATAACGTTATTTCACTGGAACAATAAATCGCGTAGTTATTTCACTGGAATAATAAAAAGCATAGCTATGTCATTGAAATAATAATTCAATTATTTATTTCACTGGAATAATAAATTACATAGCTATCAACCTTTATAAAACGACCACATGGATAATCTTTTAGACTTTATTTTAGTAGTAAAAATATTTACAATTTCCTGATAGATACCATCGTTAATTGTTTAGGAATTAGATGTGAACAAAACAAACAAAAACTTAAATATAAAACTGAATTGAATTAACGCAGACGCTGCTTCAGACAGGGCGGCGATATACTCAATAACCCCTACTGTTAGCTAAAATTAACTGTTCATGTACCGAGGTACACTATTAATGTTGAGCCTCCCCCTCAATATTTGAATAACTCAACTAGAATAATGATACACATGTTCGTGAAGTACTTACCCAATGTGATATCAGCGACCACTATGGCGATGGAAAGAACTGCATAAAACACAAAAGCAATTAGAATATATGCAGTAAATGCATAGTAGGCCTATTAAGATAAATACCTGCATACTTTAAAGCGGTCATTTGCACTTCCTTTATGCAATCAACCTTCCATACAAATATGTTCAGATAAGAAAAACAAATTGTAGAAAAATCAAGATGTTATGTATATAAAACGAAATCACGTAATCGGAACCTTCAGAGTTATAACTATTTTTAGATCGACCGTTTAATGCATGTAGTGGCTTAATTTGAAACGAACATAAGGCACAACTTGCAGGATTTTGACATTTTATTTTCACTTATAAAGACGACTTGTTATTTATGGTCGTACATGTACATAAATAAACCTGAAACTGAGTCGGTAAAAGTTAAATACTAGTCATTATATTAAGAAAATGATTGTAGCTAAAAACACATGATAAATGCTTAATATACATATCATAAATGTACAATACATATACACAGTTAATTTTTAAGTTCTAAAAATTCCAGTCACCCGACAAAGTTCCAATGGAGCAAACTTTGCTGAGCATCTTCCAAACGTGTGAGGTCCAAATGAATGCTGACGTTCAATGAAGTACGGTGCCCGAAACAAAAACGGTTTTATAGGTGTTTAAAACTCTGAAAAACAGTCGTCAACCAACGCCAATGGCAAACAGGTTATGACTCCACTTACAGCAAATTCCAAAAAGCCATATTGATTTAATTAAATTAGTATTATTAAAAATTCCTGCTACAAGCTTTAGTCCTTGGCAATCTCGAGTTCATTAATTCAGCAAATCTATTTAGATTTAACGTCCGAATCGGACTGTTTCATTTAAAGCCCCATTTACACTCAAAATCAAGGGCTATTTCGTAAAATAAAGTTAACCCATAAATAATAAGTATTCCTTATAGCAATAGCCAAAATTTCAACGCTATATGTGGTCTGGTAACATAGATTTAACAAGATATAAAATGCTTTTTTTGTGGTAAAATTTATTAAAAATTTATTTTTTTCCGCAACGATATCTATTCATGCGACACACAAACACTAAATTGGAACATGAACACGTGTTGAATATATTATACCAACAACAATAAAAAAGAGCATTTTGTATCTTGTTAAACTTAGGTTACCAGACCACATTCTATTGCAATAAGGAACACTGATTGTTTATGGGTTAACTTTATTTGACGAATTATTCGTTGATTTTGAGTGTTAATGGGGCTTTCAATGCTGGTTTTTATATCACGAGTGAAGCGTTCGGTTTTAACTTCACTCAAAAATTGTCAATTAAAATAACACAGATTGAAGTTTGATAATAATTGAATGATTTAATTGTTCCGCTTTAACTCTATACACCGCGAGTTCAGATGGAAACACTAAGTTTCAGATTAAAACACCGTTCTTTGGAACTGTTAAACTTATGAATTATGCAACAAATCGTTTTATATATTAACATGAACTGGTTGATAACATATTTAAATAATAAAACACCATCAAAACTAATACCATGGTAACCCGTGTATGTAACATTGTAAGCCTTTGAAACCATAACCAGGGAATTACTAAGCAGAACATGCAACCAAGTTGTTTTTGCCCACTGCCAAAAGCGTATTTTTGTTAGACTCAATTTTGTACGAGGTTGTTAAGAGCAAGTATTTATATTAATTCCAAATGCAGTTACCGATATCCTTAGTTAAACATAGCTTATGTCGGGAAACGTGACACTAAGATTTAAGAAACTAATTTCCTGTTTATATTTTAAAACTATAATATAACCGTGTGCATTGGTTTCATGCGTCAATGGTTGAACGATAAGGAAATGTGAACATGGTGCCTGAAAATTGACTTACAAGACACGCGAGGAATAAGTGTCAAAGCCAAAGCCTTTCGCCAATATTTTACTTGTCATTTTTTGCTATATTAAATTCCGGTATTAATTTATTTAAATTCCGCTTAATTTATATTCCGTTTATAGGCACATTTTCCATACATACCAGTTATAGTTGATTGAGAGCGTTTCTCAGATATAGAGTTAATAAGAAGGATGTGAATCATATTTTGTAAAATAAACGATTATCTGTACGGGATAAGGAACGCTTTATCCGACATTGGTACGCTCTAGCGCCGAATTCACAACATTCGCGTGCGCACGCACACACCAAGTTCATTTTCAAGCATAACACACCAATATGAGTATGTGAGTACACAGTGCCTATACCACGTAATTTTTTAAAAAACAAATAAGTATTTTCCAGTTAAGTGCAACCGCGCGTTTGAACGGTTAGAAAAATGTCGGATTAGTGTGGGGACTTCATATTACAAACGCGCGGTTGCACTTTACTGAAAAAATACTTATTTGTTTAAAAAAATGAAACCTATAGAAAACTCTCACTTTATTTTATTAAAAATGGTGAACTTTAAAAAAAAAGACATCCTTAAAAATGTTACCTGGGTCGCGCTTTTGTTGATAGTATTCTACCAACACAGATCTTAAAAAGTCACGTGGTATAGGCACCGTGAGTAAACATAGGAATATAAATAACTGGTGTACGTTGTTCACGTCACCTAGTGCACTCCATACGAACACACATATGAAGCTTTTCATTAAAAATAGTTTCGGAATATAATGTTATCACATATTTCATGAACGATGGTTCCACACGTGCTTCCTGGGGGTGGATGGGGGAGAGGCACAGGTCGGCCTGCTCATTGTACCAGTCATACAAAAACGTTTTTCTTATCAACATTGTTTGTTACAAATCTTCATCCACTTGCTTTAAAAACAAGGATATTGGACATGTCTTTCAAATAGTGCCAAATATCAAAACTATGGGTCTTCACATAAGAAGTTATTTACGATACAAGAGGACCCTTAGGATCCTTGAACGCTCACATGAGTAACTTTTGCTCAGTGCTGTAAGACTCGAGACCCCTGGTTTTGGCTACTTTCGATGAGAGGGACATGCTTTGAACACATCTTGCTACGTAAGTTTACATAAACAGTTCACACCACCAGTAACAATTGGACCACAGAGGCATTATTTTAACAAACTTAGTAGAGAACCATTGCATGCGAAATAGTGCACCAATGGACCTTGCCCTTTTGGAGAAGATGATATTACTTAAAGTATTTATTAACAAGGCATTCGTCACACACAAACATCATTCACCTACGTGGTAATGTTGTCGGTATAAGAATGTCTCCTACCGGGTAAACGTTGTAGGGGCTAAGGACAGGATCTCCATAATTTTCATTAACCTAGCTTACGTACTTTTTAGTTATGACAAAATGCTGATTTTAGTTCTCAATTATTGTTGTAACCATACAAACCAAAGTTATGGTCTGACGAACAAATTAAATAACGTGCATATTCCGAGTTTTTTTAAGAACTTTTTGAGCTGTCGCAGGATCCAAATTTAAAATTAATCATATTTATGTAACCTAGCAACCACAATGTATCTCTGATAAAAAATGAAATAACGTGCACATTCCCCATATGGCCATCTATCCATGTACTGAGTGACGTCAATCTAGCTTAAGAACTTGTTGAGTTATCGCAAGATCCAGATTTGTTTTAACAGAAAGACGGACGAACGGACAAACATACAAAAATGAATTAACATAACATAACAATCACTTCAATCAACTTGCAGAGTTTCATCGACCTAGCTTAAGTTCGTTTTGAGTTGTCCGATGATAAATATTTTATTTTTCATGTATTTATGCAACCATAGCAACTATAATTTTTATGTGAGGAAGAAACTACTGAAATAATTTGCATATTCCACATATGGCCCTCTATCGAAATACTGAGTTTCATTAACCTAGCATTGACACTTGTTGAGTTATCTCATGATCCAGATTGTTAACACGGACAGACGGACGGACAGACAGATGGAAAAAAAAATGGAATAACTTGAATATTCCCCATATGACGCTTTATACACATATGATCTTTCATCAACCGAGCTTGAGTACTTTGTGAGTTATCGCAATATTTTTGTTTACAATTTTTATGTAACCATGGCAACCACACTTATTGTCTGACAATCTAAAACACGTTCATATTGTCTTTATAACCCTCTATTCACATACCAAATTTAATGAACATATTTAAAGTATGATTTTAGTAATTGCAAGATGCAGATTTGGACGGACGGTCCGGGGATAAATCTTTAGTCGGTTACTTCCGTAATGGGACTTACTATGGGACACCTGGGGCATGGCCATTTTTTTACACCAGGGACATACTTTGAGCAAATTTTGCAGAGGACAACTATCTGATGTTTCATTTTTATTATGGGCCTTGCTGTTGCCGAGAAGATTTTGCAGAGAAGTTATTTTGACCATATTAAACTGTGACCCCTGAGGCATGTCCAATTGTGATCCTATGGTATTATTTAAACAAACTTTATAGAGGACCATAGCTGATGCAACATAACAAAAATGAAAGCTTTTAGCTTTGTGGTTTCCGCGGAGATGATTTATAAAGTTTTCATTTTATACATAAACCGAAAAAGTTAATTTTGACCCCAGGGGAATGCTTTGAACAAATTTGGTATAGATCAACAATACCATAATACATTTGAAATACTAAACATCTTGTCCCAAGGTATATTCCTGTGAGGGTTCGTCATATAATGCCCGTCGGAGAAAATGTTTTAAGAAAAGGCTCACGGACATACGTCACACACGCATGCACGCACGCAAGCACACACGCACGCTCATACACACGCACACACACTCACAGCCACACACACACACACACTCTCTCTCNATA
Organism: Dreissena rostriformis; assembly: GCA_007657795.1. Classification (NCBI taxonomy): domain Eukaryota; kingdom Metazoa; phylum Mollusca; class Bivalvia; order Myida; family Dreissenidae; genus Dreissena; species Dreissena rostriformis. The sequence continues at coordinate 25,120 of VMBQ01007178.1, read as the reverse complement.
GGTTTAATACTTGGGACCTCTTGTTTGGGGTTTCTTTTAAATACAGGGACAAACATTGAGCAAACTTGGTAGAGGACTACTATACAACATTTTCTACCAATGTTTACACCTCTGGGCCTTGTCATTTAAGAGAGGATTTATGAAAGTTATTTTGCTATATAAGTCTAAATAAATCATGTTACTATGAAGGTGTGGCCAATTTTAATTCCATAGGCATGACCTTGTTGTTTCAGAGATTTTTAATTTAAAGGCTGTATGTTCATATTATTAATGTGACCCTTGGGGCCTGATCGGTTTTCATCCCTGGGGCATAATTTGATTAAACTTTGTAGAGGTACTCTAGATAAAGCTACATTTCAAAAATGAAACCTTGGACTTTAGTTTAGTTTAAACCTATTTATTTTAGCTCGATTGCATCGAAAGCCGTAGGCTTATATAAACTCTCTCGAGTCCGTTTCCTGGGACTATAACCAGTACTTGGTGTCTTTGGGGGAGATCAAAGGAACGCTCCCAGTGGGGTTCGAACCCATGACCTCCCGATCACTAGGCGGACACCATATCCACTACGCCATGGCGATCTTGGACTTGGACTTTGCAGTTACACATAAGAAGATTGTTAAAGATTTTTGTTTCAGAAGTCAGTAAACAAGTGGTTACCCCTGAGGGGATTCAACTGTTAACCACTGGTGAATTATCTGAGCAAACTCTGTAGAAGTCTCAAGATTATCATTGTTTTCTCAAAGTAGACTGCATTTATCATATCAAAGGGAATTACCGCAATCAGATTTTTTTAACCACAATAGACGCTTTGATGTGAAACAATGACACAGACTGATTTGAGTGTTTACTTTTATGCACCTCAAAATGACTGTCTCGCGGCTGACCTCTTACGCCAGATGACCTCTTTTATCAGGTGACCACCCAAGTCTGGTTCAATTGAATGCATATTAGGACAACAGGAAAACAAGTTACCACTAGAGCCGGACCTATTCCAGGATCTATATAAGTCTAAATAATAATTTGTCCCCAGGGACATGACCACTTTTGACCCAAAATGCATGATTTGAAGTAAATACAAGAACAGACTGACAGTCAGACGACAGACATCACAGTATTCCAAAAGCGTTGTGCTCAGGTGAGCTAAAAATAAAAGGTTATCATTCTTAACAGCTGGCATGTGAGACCAGCCTTTATAACAATTACATATTAAAACTAAAATCTAATTACTATAAATAAATATGGTACATGTAACAAATAATGTAACTTATTTAACATACATTGTATATGTAATAAACCATGCATTACGAAAAACAAAATCATATGTGGCGAACATCTTGATGCTTCTATTAGGTACCAGGCCTTTCTATTACATCTAAAAGAAGATTACACGAGTATTCATTCAACTGCAGCACATTTCAGGGCAGTAACCAATAGATATACATGTTAACAAGAACTAAACAACTTATAAATGTAATAACTAATTAAACTGTCAGTTTACACTTTACCCTGTCAGAAATGTTCTTTTCCCGTTTTTGATAATTATTTTGAAATAAAATGACATGAAAAACTATAGTCAAAATAAACATCTGTTGACATAGACGCTTCACAGTAACAATTAACGGATTAAATCTGATTATAGAACAATACTGGGAGTAAAATTATACTTTACCAGAGTTGGCAATTGTATCCCCGACATAAATATTATTTTGAATATTGTTGGTAACATGGACATGGTTGCAGGATGGCCCACGATTAGGACAGGGACATCCACCATCCATTTCTGAAGACACACAAAAATAGAGCAAATTTGATAAACAATGTCTGCAATAATAAGTGAGCCTGGCTCTGTGAAACGGGGGTTTAAAGCATGTGCGTAAAGTGTCGTCCCTGATAAGCCTGTGCAAACTGCACAGGCTTATCTGGGACAACAATTTACACACATGCATTAAACCCCCTTTTCAGAGTGTGGTTTAAGTAAATATAGCTTAGCTCGCTAAATGTAACCTGATACTCATAAACCCTTTTTTCCTAAATTACCCGCTTGTTTTGTTTTTTATAATTGCAATACAACATGTAGTTTGTCGGTACACGTTTCACAAGTTAAACAATACTTAACCAGTGTTCTTGTGAGACTTTCTATCATCAAATTTAACAACAAGAGTGCCAATTGTCACAAGATACGCCCGTTCGAAGGTTTTTGACACAATGCTTAATGCTTGAAGTGTACTAAGTGACCTCGTGACCTAGTTTTTGACCTGACATGACCCATATTTGAACTTGACCTAGATATTGTCTAGATACAACTTCTGACTAAGTTTGGTGAGTCGAATGAAAACTACTTGAATTAGAGAGCGGACACTGCTGTGGATGCCGCCGCCCGCCCGCCAAGGGTGAAACTATAATACGTCCTGTTTTGAAAAAACGAGCGTATAAAAAGACAAATGCAAAAACTGCATTGTAATGTTTTTTAATACATTCATGCCAGGATTCATATTTTTTGGAAAGCAAATTGTCCTGAGGCCTGCCAAGCACATTGTTTTTATCCGAAATGGTCTTTATCTGAAAATGATGCATGTCCAAAAATCTTGGTTGTAATGATAAAGTTATAGTTTTTGAGTTTAAACACCCCAAATCCATATAAAGTTTCATTAAGTAAGTTTGATACATATATACTGCTGTAGGGGTGCATTTGGCAAGCTTTATTATGTATCTGCAGTGTCCTCTTGTGAAAATAAAACATTGGAGAGGGAAAATTATCATTATTTATAAAATAACCACAGGGTTGTGGTCAGCTTTGACCCAAGGACCATGATATGCATGTATATATCAAGAGTTTTATATATAGAGNGGATATGTAGCACGTTAACCTTAACCAGAGCATTACTCAGACGCAGATGCCCACAAATGGATGCGTATTATAGGTCAGACTATTGGGTGAATAGTCATGTTAAAAATGCCAGTCTTCCTTTTTGTTAATAGTTTGAGTCAACACATTCAGAAAAGGCTGTGAACGTCATTCAATCATATAGAATTTGAAGTCATTCTTAATAATTTCCAAATTTTTACAATTTCTTTAATGGATAATTGATTTATTTATCTCAATTTTCACAAAAGTAAAATCCAAGTACATTTGCCCCATACTGAGCTTGATGAACCATAATCAAAAGCAGGTCTACAAAAGCTTCAAAAGCAAATTTTAAAATATTGACGAACAGTACATAATTTATGTAAGTTTTCCACAAATTGTGCAGCAAAAAGCACATAACGTACATTGTTGTTAATCAAACACCAAGATAATGACTCTTTCCATGTAAAAATCAAGACTAAATTTGCATATTTGTCATAAGTATGAAGAAAATTATGTATTGTTAAATCTCAATATCATATTTTGGACTGCATGACACGCAATACAAAAATCCCTTCCATGAGGCAAATTTTCTCATATTTCTTACAATTTTTCTAATAATATTCAACACCCAAACATGCATAATTGTAACATCACTGTTGAATTTTTATTGAACCAATGTATTGTTTATGTGTGTGTTAGGCGCCATATATAGCTATGTTGAAAACATGAATCATTTTCATTTTAATGAAACAAGTCGTAAGTTGTCATATTTACTTCAACTTACCCTATAATTTTGATCTGTTTTACCGCATATAGCTTTGAATCAATTTTTTTTCGTGCCTTGAAAACAACTCCAAAAGCACCTTGACCCAATTCTTTAATCTCGTTAAAATCGTCCTTAAATCTGAAAAAGTATTACACAGGTGAATTAGTATGAGTATTTTTTATCAAAATTATGATAATAAATATAGTGCATACACTTACTACCTGCTAGAACCATTAACAAATAGTTATTAGAAAGCAACAGTCATAAAATTGTAACTATTATAAAACAGAACATGAAATCTTGCACTCAAAGGTTGTATGAATTATACCTTATTGACCTCTCACGTCTTAATGTGACATTGACCTTTAACCTAGAAGATGTTGATCCCCACATAATAAACACTTGTGCAAAACTATGTTACACTCCGCAAATGGTCCAGAAAACTGTAAGATGTTCATAATATTTTCAAATACGACTGTTATGTGACCACGAAATGAAGGTAACGGTTGTTACATGATAATGGGTGCAAAGTAATTGTACAAATACATGATGAATTAACAGCCTGTACAAGCTGTTTGGCGCTCATTTTTTTTTACAAAGGACAGACCTCATAAAGGTGCTCCTTACTAATGGTTTCTAATTCGGTCAGTGGTCTTGTCTTTCCTTTACAGAACTAGAGCTTTGTCGCAAATATGACTTAGAGAAGTCATAATACAACTTTTTCAGCATTGTTTAAAGGCAAACAACTCAATAATGTGTATGGATCAATGGGGGTAAAAAATGTATCCGGCACATGGTTTTAATTCAATTGCTTGAGATATGTGCAAGTAGTTTGTTCCAACTATTGACCAACCAACCAACAAACACACAAAGAAACAGATGGACCACAATATTCCAAATCTGTGTTTGTTTGGTGTAAATTGTGTGGGGGAAAAATCCTTCAATGAGACAAATATTCTACACTACACTTATAATCCAGCAAAAGTATACAGGTGTACCTTGACTTAAAGGTTTCTCTTGCTACAGGTGCCTGAGGGGATGCCAGTAATACCAAAGACTGGGATTCTGCAGCATCTGCTAAATGGAATTCTTGTGATGGCTGGAATTGAAAAAAAACTTTAACACTCCCATGTGAATTAAACTTTAAAACCGTTGCTTAGATTTGAATATGTTTTCAAACTTCAATATTTTAAATACTGGCTTGACATTGTGTAACTGAACCACTGATAGATCAGCATTACTGAATAATTGATTTTAAGGAAATCTTATATTGCTTGTTATCAGGTAATATATAACTTACCACCAACAAAAAACTGAGGTTTTGATGAATGATAGCTAAAGCTGAAGTCATAAGTATTTTGTATTATAATTCTCTAAAATATCTCATTTACCTAGCCTATGTTTATTTTAAAACCATGTTATATTACCAATATACTGTGAGCAGAACGCTGATGTTGAACTCTGGAAGCAGCATCTGCATGAAGTGTTAGTGACTGCTGAACTGCTGGCTGTATACTTTCTAGTGACTGCTGAACAAGTGGCTGGAGATTTCCTGGTGACTGACCAGATATTCCAGATGAAGGCTGGAGATTTCCAGGATGGTCAAGCTGTGCCAGGGCTAGAATACAAGAACAGACTGACAGTCAGACGACAGACATCACAGTATTCCAAAAGCGTTGTGCTCAGGTGAGCTAAAAATAAAAGGTTATCATTCTTTACAGTTGGCATGTCAGACCAGCCTTTATAACAATTACATATTAAAACTAAAATCTAATAACTATAAATAAATATGGTACATGTTACAAATAATGTAAGTTATTTAACCTACATTGTATATGTAATAAAGCATGCATTACGCCGCCATTACGAAAAACAAAATCATATGTGGCGAACATCTTGACGCTTCTATTAGGTACCAGACCTTTCTATTACATCTAAAAGAAGATTACACGAGTATTCATTCGACTGCAGCACATTTCAGGGCAGTAACCAATAGATATACATGTTAACAAGAACTAAGCAACTTATAAATGTAATAACTAATTAAACTGTCAGTTTACACTTTACCCTGTCAGAAATGTTCTTTTCCTGTTTTTGATAATTATTTTGAAATAAAATGACATGAAAAACTATAGTCAAAATAAACATCTGTTGACAAAGACGCTTCACAGTAACAATAAACGGATTAAATCTGATTATAGAACAATACTGGGAGTAAAATTATACTTTACCAGAGTCTCCGATATAAATATTAGTTTGAAAATTGTTGGTAACATGGACATGGTTGCAGGATGGCCCACGATCAGGACAGGGACATCCACCATCCATTTCTGAAGACACACAAAAATAGAGCAAATTTGATAAACAATGTCTGCAATAATAAGTACAATAATAAGTGACTCTGGCTCTGTGAAAAGCATGTGCGTAAAGTGTCGTCCCTGATTAGCCTGTGCAGAATGCACAGGATTATCTGGGACAACAATTTACGCACATGCATTAAACCCCCTTTTCACAGAGTGTGGTTCAAGTAAATATAGCTGAGCTCGCGAAATGTAACCTGACACTCATAAACCCTTTTTTCCTAAATTACCCGCTTGTTTTGTTTTTTATAATTGCAATAGTTTGTCGGTACACGTTTCACAAGTTAAACAATACTTGACCAGTGTTTTTGTTAGACTTTCTGTCATCAAATTTAACAACAAGAGTGCCAATTGTCACAAGATACGCACGTTCGAAGGTTTTTGACACAATGCTTAATGCTTGAAATGTACTAAGGGACCTCGTGACCTAGTTTTTGACCCGACATGACCCATCTTTGAACTTGACCTAGATATTGTCTAGATACAACTTCTGACCAAGTTTGGTAAGTCAAATGAAAACTACTTGAATTAGAGAGTGGACACTGCTGTGGATGCCGCCGCCCGCCCGCCAAGGTGAAACTATAATACGTCCCGTTTTGAAAAAAAGGGCGTATAAAAAGACAAATGCAAAAACTGCATTGTAATGTTTTTTAATACATTCATGCCAGGATTCATATTTTTTGGAAAGCAAATTGTCTTGAGGCCTGCCAAGCACATTGTTTTTATCCTTAATGGTCTTTATCTGAAAATGATGCATGTCCAAAAATCTTGGTTGTAATGATAAAGTTATAGTTTTTGAGTTTAAACACCCCAAATCCATATAAAGTTTCATTAAGTAAGTTTGATACATATATACTGCTGTAGGGGTGCATTTGGCAAGCTTTATTATGTATCTGCAGTGTCCTCTTGTGAAAATAAAACATTGGAGAGGGAAAATTATCATTATTTATAAAATAACCACAGGGTTGTGGTCAGCTTTGACCCAAGGACCATGATATGCATGTATATATCAAGAGTTTTATATATAGAGGATTTTAGTTTTGGTGATGAAACAGACAAGTCACATTTACATGAAATGTAAAGGGTGAAAATATTTGCCATCCAATATCTTACATATTTCATTACATATTTTGATTGAGTTGGTTTATAATGGGTTAAATGGGCAATTGACACAAGACAAANCTTACTTAAACTCCATGGAGTGTTTTTTTTCCTTCTGTAAAACCAGAACTGGTTTTGTTATTGCAAGATCTCTAGAACACTCCCAGAGTTGGCTACAGGGACCATCCCTGTACTTCCTATTGGTAGGCAGACACAATATCCACTAAGCCAACACACCCAAAGCAAATTATTTATAAACATACCATCTGATTGTGTATTCATTTTCCATTCTGCTTCACCAATCTTCTCAAGAACACCATTTGTGTGCAGGCAATGTACATATCGATTAACATCTTTGGCACTTGAACCGATTTTTATTCCTTTGGCAATTACATGTGCCTTAACAGGCATCTGTTGAGTTTTCATGAATTCGATGATTTGTGCCATTATGGCTGAAAAACAAATCAAAATGTGTTAAAATTATAACATCAAAGCATTACAAAGTAACTTTAAGAATTCTGACATAGAGTATCAGATAGACAATGTGATAAGTTACTCATATTTTGTAATGAATTTTAACTTAGCAGATGAGTGCCATATTCTACAGTATCATGAAGAATTTTCGTTTTAATAAATAATCGTAAGCAACAGAACATTTTTATTATGCTTGTCTTGGCATATCTTTCCTGACACAGACTTAGCGTTAAAGAGAAGCCGAATAAGCTTATCTTTTTTTTGATACTCAATCATTTTGTTTTGTTTGTCTAAATTCCACCAGATTGACCATAACCCAACCATCCTTCATGCAAAAACATTTCTAAACAAGAGATGTGTTTGTCAGAAACACAATGCCCCCTACTGCGCCGCTTTGAAAAAAAAAATGACCTTGAAGGNCATATTCACATGCATACCAAATATGAAGGTTATATCTCAAGGGACATTAAAATCTACAGCCTTCTTATGTGGTTAGAAGTAAATCGAGTTGGGCATACACAAAAGGTGTACTAATATTGCTTTCTCTACTTCATCTTGTGCCAGATAAGGATATTTGGAATACAACTGATTTCTAAGGCAAAATAGTTAATTGCTATAAGAGATAAACATGTTAAGTGTCGTTTTTTATACAGAGGGCATTTTATTTAAAAAAATACTAACAAGAAATAAAATAGAAAGAATAATAAAGATTGTTTAATTAAAAAGCTTGTTTCAGCTTAATTCTTTATCCGATATGGATGTAAACAACATTTACAGATATGTCACACTATGAGTTGTCATTCTGGCATACTTTTCAAATACAAATAATGTGTTCCGGCATAGATTGCTAGTACAGTAGATTCCGCTTAATTGAGTTGCCCATTTGTCACGTCTGAATATTCAATTATCCAGAGTATTTAATTATACGGAATCAGTTATATTTCCAATGTTATGAAAAAAAAAAATTTCTCTGAAAATCCGGAAAAAACGCATCGTACTGAAGAATGCGCGTCCTAGAACTGAAATTCCGTGTTTTGTTGAATTCTCAAATGCGCATGATTGAATTTGTAATCCGAAACACTCTTCCCAATTTAATTTTTACTTGACGTTATCACATTCTTTAAATAAAGTGCAAATGTACAGTGTGTTTAAATCCTTTCTCTCGAGAAAAGTCTGCGCAAATTATATGTGGCAATGTACAACGTCACGCCATACGCATGTAAAGCCTGCGGGTAATGATTTTTCCCATTTTATTGCTTACCCAGCGCTTATGCTAGCAACATCTGTTGCTCATGTATTGTCCTGGTAAAAAGCGCGCGATTTAATTTTGGTTATTGTGAAAACATGATCAACAGTGTTAGACTGCGATGTTTTGACAAATGTGCGCGTTTTCGTTTGTTGCACATCATGTTTAGATATGATTAGATAATCCACTTGTAATATTCACTCACAGGTTACATTAAATTCTAGATGTACATTTGCACTGATGAGTATACTGACGAGAAACATATACAAAGGATTAAACAAAACATAGTTTGTTGTTCTTTTTCATTAAAGCATACATACACATTATTAACATACAGCATATAAACGCCTATGAACGCATTTCAATACACATGCAAACTCTTTAATTGTTTCTAATCGGCAACAAACTGTTGAAGTGTGTTACTGGACAGTTTGCACTAGGTGTTGTTTTAGCCAGAGAATCCAGTGTTTGCATTGTACATGTACTTGGCCNCCCCCCCCCCCTCTCCATTTTATTCCCCACACTTAAAAAATGTCCCACTTTTTTTTGTTCCTTTTTCCTTTGTCAATGTTCTTATAAATACCGACGCAACCAAAGTGTTTTTAATGGCTATTAATGATTTTATATAGAAACAAACAGTATGACTTGATATTAACATCACATTATGTTTTATCCAGGAACATAATTATATGGACTATTATGCCAAGTGGATGATTAAGTATAAGTACGTGAGTTTAACAGCACAATTAACTTACACTATACAAAGTCTACCATACAGAATTTTTTTACGAAAGAGGTCACCCTGCCCATATTTCTGGCCCCCTGGCTTTTTTTGCTGGCTAAATCCCTAAATACAATGAGCTCACTAATGCTGTTATCCAAGATTGTTGATCACAACTAGTACATAGTAACTGTGCATAGATTAAAGTTATTCACTTCATTAAATTAACAGCTACAATCAAAATAAATTGTTGCCTTAAAACTGCCAATATGTAGAGCAGAAGGAAACAGCTGCTGTTTTGATAGGATGCATTTTGATTTGAAATGTAGAATCAAAACTAGATAAAAAACATACACAATCTGTAAAACAAGGGCTTTTCAATTAAGATCGAATACCCGGTATCTTTCTTTTTAATTAAAGAAAAAAATACAACCTTAATTCATATGGAATGTTTTGATTAAAATAATATAATATTTTAAAACAAACACGTAAGTGTGTAATAATCACAAAGACAACATGGAATGTACTAAAAAAACAAAAATGGAATGTTATAACAGTATGTTTAAATAAGACATTACACCATTATAACAGCTATATAGCTAGTAAACAAAACACATCAAGATAAATAAGAATATATATTCTTATTATTTATTTTTTTTAATCTTTAATGTGCAGTCAACATTGTTAAGAATAAACTGATACGATAAATGTGAAACAGAAATAATGCCTTGTAAAATGCTATCATTGAAGAAAAAAATTGTAGATAACAACTATGTAAAAACAGTATTAAAGCTATCACATAACTGGTAACTCTTGGGTCAATTATTTTGGAACAGTTAACTTGTCAATAAACAAATGAGCTGCAGTCTGGGAATACGGGGCTTAATGCATGTGCGTAATGGGTAGTCCCAGATTAGCCTGTACAGTCTGCACAGTCTCAAATGAAGTCTTTGAACCCTTTTTTTTATATGCCCATTGAAATATAATCAATTAATTTCAATAAAATCAATGCCTCAATCATGAAATTTATAAAACTCCTCACCAAATAAATAAGTAAGGTTAAAAATTCCAAAAGGATTCAAATGGTGTGTAAAAAATATTACTTTTACACACTTTTCATTACAAACTATAGAATATTTGTAAATTTAATTTATAATGCAAGTTTCTAACTTAGAAATAAACAGACTTTTTCAACAACAAGTGTAAATTAAACAATATATGAAACAAAATGCCTCCATTGGTGGCTTTAAGACATAAAGCATAAAAGGAACCATTAACAGAAAAAAGGAAAGGAAAAAAACACAAATGAAAGGAAAAAGGTAGTAAATTATGTAATGCCCACATCAAAGGATTTTAGGATGACAAAATTGTAGAAATAAAAACATGCTGTGTTCCCAGATATTGTAATAATGTATCAGTGCTCATACATGCAAATGATTCCATACTGACGTATTAAGCATGATTGTGCAATACACTGATGAAACAGAAACAGAAGAAGGGAAAACCACACTTCTTGTTCTGGAATCAAAAAGTACAAACTGGCAACAAGTTTTTTTAGGGACTAAAAAGACATAACCTGTTTGATAGTGTAATTCATAACCATCAGCAGCGCTAGTCAATTGTCTTTCTGCAATCATTGAACAATGGCATACTAGGTTGCCACAACCGGTTGACTTTCATGGTTGTTATTGCCTTCCTTAACCAAAGGCCCATCGTCATCCATGAAGCTTGAATTGGAATCTGACTGGTCTGGTCCATTAGGGAATATAGGTTGTCCCAAACAAAACCTCTCTCCATTCATGCTATCTAGGGACTGTGAATCGTCCATTTCTGCGAGGTTAACCCCAGCATTTGCCAGGTCTTCATCAGTGGCCTTTACAACATCTGGATTGGAAATGATGGGCGTGTTGTCATGTATCTTCATGTGCTTCTTCAGGTAAAGCTCGCATTTGAATTTTCGGTCGCATACGCTGCAAGCAAAGTTCATGTCATTGTTGCCTCTGCAGACCTGCTTGTGATTGTGCAGGTAGGAGGAGCCATAGAACCGCTTTCCACACTGCTGGCACCAGAACGGCTTCGTATTTGTGTGCTTATTCATGTGGCCGTAGTAATGCCCCGTATGGTTGAATCCCTTGCCACAGATTTTGCAGAAGATGCTGTACTGGCCTTCGTGTTGTTGCTTCTTGTGCATTTCCATGGAGGACCGCGAGGAGAAGCGCTTGCCACACTCCGGGCAGCTGACCGTCTGGCCCTCGTGCTTCACCAGGATGTGGTCCTTCAGTTTGTACTTGGAGAGGTAGGCTTTGTCACAGAGTTGACAGTAGTGCTTCTCCACACGGCCCTTGCACTTGTGCCGATTGAAGGTGTAGCGCCTTGTGAACCCCGTGTCGCAAACATCGCAGTAAAAGCGGTACTTGTTGGGCCCATTGAAAGGCAGGGACTGCTCAGGAGGGTCTCTGAATACTGTTGTGTCCTCCATTTTCTTCCTCTTTTTCCTAGCAGTTTCAGGGCTGTCCTGAGTTTGGTTGTCTTCAGAGCTGCTTAGGTTTGGGGTATTTGGTTGAGGGTGGTCACCACCACCTCCGGGCGAAATCAATGGGGCAATCGGTACCAAGATCCGGGTACCGCTGTTAGGAGACATCAACCCGGATCTCATAAACAGGGCGCCAGTTGGAGATGGAGGGACATTCTGCTGGGCCATTAACAATGTGTGACCATGCATTATGACACTGTGTGTGACCGAGGTCTGAAGCCCTAGACCAAGGTGTGGGGCATTCTGCTCCATTGTAGATGGCATGGGTTTCATCTGCAGCATTGGTGGTGGCCCTACATGTGTGACACTGCGCGGGTCATGAAACAAAAGATTATGAGGTATTGGAATCTGGGTTTGAGCAACAAACTGGTTGTTCTGCAGCTGAGACAAGGGCACAGCATTGGCGTTTCTGTCATATTTAACATCATTACTGCCTTTGTTAGGTAAACCATTCTTAAACACAGACATGTTTTCTGGCTGATGCTTCACTGTACATGGAACCCTGGAGAGGTCTTCAGGCTCATCTTCATCGGAAGACACGTGGTGAACTGTTGATTTCGGGAACATGAGAGGCACTTGCATGGCATTTCTCCCTTGGCTGTTATCGGTCAGGGTGAGTACATAGTTGTAGCCATTCTTCATGGCCTCCTTCTCCTCCTTGATATACTCCTGGGGACTGGTCTGTAAGGACGAGGGCTCATGCTTGGGGCGCCTACAGAGGTCATGGTCTACAGGCTCTGAGTGGTGCCTCCAGTCAGGCGTGGTAAATTGGCGCAACGTCTTGCCAACAGCCTCGCACCCAGGGCTCTGAAAACCCAGCTTGTTGGTCCCATTGTTTGTGGACAGAGGTTTGTGCAAGCCCACGGGTTCCCTGATTGCATGGGAGTCTGCAACAAAACAAAATCAGCGTAAGGCAAACCCAGACCGAACATGCAAGCAAATAGGAACTAAAACTAGATGTTGTGAAAATGAAATAATAAGGATTTCCTGTGCCTATGAAACAAATGCTCCAGAAGGCATATTTGGCAAAAAGAAATGATGATCTAAAATCAAGTATGTAGGATTTAGTACATGTTTAAATTCACAAAATTGACCATTTTAATGTGCATGCACTTATGCAATGAGCAAAACTATTCAAGAAGTCAAAATAAATCTTTGAATGATTTAAGCGTGAAAATCTATTGATTTATTTAAGTCAATTATTCTTAACTATTTAATTTTTAATTGTTTCCATTGCTAAAACAACTTTTCTTTTGAAATACCATACCTAAAACATCCAAATAAAAGAAAACAAAATGCCTGTTGTATATAGAATAAGAGGTTACTTTCCTTATCATTTAGTACTATATCGGGTGAGACTTAGAATAAAAAATAGCAGCAGGGATTGCAGAGCCTGAAATATTACAAAAAGGTAGGGCAGTAACCTGTTTTTCTGTTTATCATTACCACATGCCCCCGTGTTTTCGGGAAAAAAACATGCTATGACACTGGTTTTTATATAGGAACAAATTAATTGTTTGACATCATGTCTTAATTATGTCATGAGCACTTGAACATAATATTTGAAAACACGTTTTAATGTTATTTTGTTGCTTCTTGTGTTCAAATATTATACATAGAGATATAGATTGTTTCATATGTTGAATCTGATTGTTTTTTATCCAAAATGATGACTTCATACTTTATCATGAGTAACCCGGTGGAACTCCAAACATTGACTGATATAAACGCCTATTGAGCAAACTCTTATAAAAATTGTATCAGGCAACTTTGTATCAGGTCGATTTTACAGTAAAGGCATTATAAATAACATGTTATATATAGCTAGTCCACCAACCTGATATCCACATTTAAATGGCAAACATCCTTGAAAGTAGTGTAACCAATGATCACAGCATTCTACAGGGAATATCAGATGAATCAGAATAAGAGCTTGCTTTAAATAAATAATATGTCCATATTTATTCCCCATTTTACCTCAAACACACTTTGTGTCTAGATCAACATAGGTATGTCAAAACGACATACTCCTCAATAGCATCTCATTGGAACTCCAACAAAAGAACCATTGCGTATTAAAAGAATTGAAAAGTAGGGAGTGTTTGCATTGGTAATATTTACCGTAATTAATTGTTAATTGGATATTTGTATTTCAGACTTAATTCAAAGAAAATCTGAAAGTTATATGTTATAATGTTTTAACAGCTCCTGCATTATCCCTAAATGCATTCTGGGAAATTTGTTGTCTGCTTAAATGTCGTCTGCTGAATTTCTAAAATTAGCATTTTCTTCGATTTTTTTTCAAAGAGTACTATCAGAATAGCAAACAGTTTGGATCCTGATGAGACGCCACATTCTGTGGCGTCTCATCTGGATCCAAACTGTTTGCAAAGGCCTTTAAAATTCTGTTCCAGCGCTCAAAGGGTTATAAAGCAAAATATGATGTGATCGAGGAATATATACATAGAGAGGATATTTGTTGGATTCGGTGGAATATCAATTTTAATTCACGAGTGATCATACAAAATTATATTTTCACAAGTGGTGCAGCCATGAGTGAACATATATGTTTTCTATGACCACGAGTGAATTGAAATCGATATTTCACCGAATCCAACAAATTTCTTTTCATGTTATGCGTTTTTTTCACCGTTTATTTATATTGTTAAAGAGTTTAACTGGAGAATTTCGCTGGATTAATGTTGTCATTTCGTCAACAAAATGACGTCATTTCATAGTAAAACATAAATATCGATATTTTTCACTGTTATTTTTCACAGTTTGAAACAGTGACATATCATTTTTATGTCACAGATATTTCTCTATAAACCACCGGAAAGCATATAGTTAAGTGGGTTTCTATAATGATTATCCTATGGTCTTGATTTCAATCCTATACTACTGATATTCTTAAACACAAATCTGTATACCGTTATATTACATTTAGATTGTATCTGTTTAACTTAGATTTAGATTGAAACACTTTGATACAAATATGTTTAATCCTTAAAATTTAACATATTTTATGTTACGTTATTTTTATTTATGGTTTTAAGGAAATCAAAATAATTATATATTTGATGTTTAACAATGAATTAAAATATGTAAGCACAATTGCAAAAATAAACACAACTTACATTTCAATCCCATTATCCAGTATTTCATTTTCGCACATAAACCAATTCACTATTAAGGGCAACAATTTTTTAATTTTTTTCCAGAAATCTCCCTCACATAAAAATATCAAATCAAGTCTGTTTTTTTTTATTTAAAACATTTCTATGCTGCTCCTTTGAGTAATTTCTTTAAAATGTTAATTTAACACCTCTTCTTCCCAAAACGTTAATCAATATGAAAAGAGAAACTTGAGCTTCAATAATGATAATGTACATGTATATCCCAGCAGATACATGTAGCAAAGTGCATGCATCTCTCTGGCTCTCTTAGGTGGCTGAACTTACTACTTATGAGGTAAATACACATTTAACACTAACAGAATTAAAATTTAACTTCATTTCATTTTATACATACGCAAGAATCATTATTTTAAAGCATTGACTTTTGACTGCATAGAATCAGTGTAGACTGCTCTTCATGCCTATAAGTGGACTGTAACCTACTCAGGCTTAAAGTTTATTACGTGAGTCTACCAATCAGTGAACACTGCTAGTTTTTATTTTACCTAATGATAATTCGCCAGAATTTTACAATCGATGAAAGAACATTTTGTTGAGTGGGAATGTTTATACATGCTCTGAATTATTACTTTCTGCTTATAATATATTAAGTTTAAACATCACTTTAAACTGTGATTAACTCATTTGGTTAACTAAAACATGTATCATAATAATAATAATAAATTTGCCCCCTAGGTGCAAAAAAAGGCAGGCACTATGTGACATTGAAATTTTAGAAGGTACGTGGTATCTTTTTGCACCAATGGGGCAATATGAACAATTGTGTGCAAATTAAAAACCAACAGATGGAACAAAACAACATTTTAACCCTTTGAGCGCTGGAACCGGATTTTGAAGGCCTTTGCAAACAGTTTGGATCCAGATGAGAGGCCACAGAACGTGGCGTCTCATCAGGATCCAAACTGTTTGCTTTTCTGATAGTATTCTTTGAAAAAAATCGAAGAAAATGCTAATTTTAGAAATTTAGCAGACAACATTTTAGCAGACGACAAATTTCCCAGCATGCAAAGGGTTAACTCCCTTTTCTCCAAAAAAAAACAAAAAAAAAAACATTCATGCAGCACAGATGTGTAAATAAAAATGAAAAGTAAATAAAACTTCAAAAATGTGAACAAAAAAGTATAGACCATAACAAAAGTTATGTCTTCTTTAAATTGTGAAATATATAAAAGCCAAAGATATCAACATGCCAGTTTACCAGAGAAATAGGGAATCTTGATGAAAACCAAAAAGGATATACCCAAAACATGAAATGAAAAAATAAAACAAACACATTAACAACATCAAAAGTTACAACAGGGTAATACCTTGCAGAGAAAATGTCCACTGCCAGAATATGCTGCTTCAAAAACAAACATTTGTTTAATCCATGAACAACCACACATTCTGACAACAGCTATATTGTTTAATCCATTAGAACAACCACACATTCTGACAACAGCTATATTGTTTAATCCATTAGAACAACCACACATTCTGACAACAGCTATATTGTTTCTGCACATATAGGAAATAAGAAGAGTGAACAACTGCTACGTGTGCAGTGTCATTCACCTGCGACCTGTACTTATGTACTCTCTCATAACCACCATAGTATGGTTAAATCCTCTATTTAAGTGCAATGTACTTAGGGGTTTATAATTATGGAAACCTAAAATTACAACATTGTTAATGGTTGGATAATGGCAGAGAATTTCATCATCATGGAAAACATGTAAATATATCTGTATGACTAACACCCAAAATGTAGCAATGTGCATAATGTATACACATAAACAGTTTAAATTATCAATAATATTTTATGATAACAGGAGAAAGCATAACTCTCTCAGACGAAACTTTAAGTATAAATGATTTGTCTCCCTTAGATACATAGTGAACATTATTAGCTCTTAGTTTATTAAAATGTAACAACTACTGATAAATTAGTAATACCAAAACAGGAACATTTAAAATGTACAGGCTATAATAATAAAAAATTGTGAATGCTACTTTTTTAAATACTTATTTTCATTTACACTCAAAACATAAGCTTTAAGTTACATAAAAAACAATATAGTAATAATTCAATCAAGTATATATCATTGTACAAAATAATTGTATACAAAAATAATTTAGGTGTGTTTAATTAAATGTTTCATTATGTTTGAAAAAAAAAACACAAAGATTCATGCTTCATTGGATTGTAATACATGTAAATTTTAACATAATACATGTAACATTATGTAAAGTAGTTTTCAGATCCTAAAAATGAATGAAAAAAAAAATGCTGTCACTGAAAAAACAAAATTTATTTTAACAGAAATCCCAACAGAAAAACTAGAAATGCAGAGTTTAAAAACCTGTATGCACTGCGAAAACATGCATCTTCAATTACATGTAAGACTTCATTAAAACATTTTCTATGTAAGATGCATGACATTTGTCAAAACAATTACGCAATACAAAAAAAGACTAGTTGCATGCAGAAAGACAATATTTTCTATAATGTTACGTTGCCTTTACTTGACTAGGGTCATAAATAACACTATCCAAGCAACAATGTTAAAATGGCTAAACAATCTTAAAATATTCTGTGACTTGACAATCTTATTTCAGCAAAGGTATCCAAATTATAAACAAAACAACCAAACACCTATGTAATGTTAAAAAAAGTGTCACTTTTTGTACGGAAAAATAAAACAACATTTGAATGGTAAGTAATGTATGATATGCGGCTCTTGCTTTTTTTAATATTTGCAAACAGTTGTTTGGCAAACAGTTGTGTGTGTGTATTTTGCTACAGCTGTTATTGTGCTGGTTTCTTGCTTCATGTTGCAGGTGGGAAGGCACACTTGTTGACATGCAGCCCAATAACAGTCACCCCGTCTGTACTTGGAGATCCCACACTTCAATTATCCCACACACACAATGCTACACTGAAGACAGATCGGGCACAGATAGGCTTAAATGTGGTGATAAACCTAGTCAAGAACTTGATAATACAATACCCCAAAACCAAATATCAATATACATGTACCAGGGTATAATTTATACCGAACATTTCCTCTCTCAAATTTCAATAAGGTGAACAAAGAGAGCTGGCAAATATTTCCTCAAAATACGTCAACCGCGAAATGTCCCCCCTTCATACACGTCTTTCAAAGGAAATGGAGTAGCTGTGACTTGCGTCTAGAAATAATAGCCTGGATGATTGTATCTAGACTGCGACCTATTAACAACAAAGGATTTTAGCCGAACTACACTCCATTTACAAATATAATCTTCTTTAGACCTGAAATATTTCTTAACAATTTGATCAAGCAGTTTAGATTTACCTTTTACGGAGTACAAAAGAAAATCCCCAACAAGACCACAGTCTGGGTTATGTGCGTTAAACTTCAGTAAGAAGATATAACCAGCTATTACTTTGAATAACCAATATTGAACAAAAAATGTGACAAAAAATACCAGCTGTAATTCTTAGGGACACAAAGACTAGAAGGTTTAAACATTAAGAGAAAAAGAAACCAATGAAAATATTTAATCCCCTGTAAAGGATTTGAGTTCTTAGACTTAATACACCTGTTTTTCACCTTCAATTTTCACAATCTGACTCAAGATCTAATCATGCCAACTTGCCTTTCCTGTTTAAAATTTAATTCAAGTGTGTAATTAGATCTAGCAAAACAGCCAGGGAATATCCACATAATATAGTATGATTTCCAGACAGAAACCAGTATGAAAAAGCGATGAATATTTGTTAAAAACTATGTTTTCCAGTAGCTTTAGTCACAAACTGCTACATTCTTGCAATATGAGATAAGCTAAATTGCACCCACTTTAACCATTTAACCACCAAATAGTTCATACCCATAACTTGACAGTTTAATTTAAACCCAGGTAACTTTCTTTGAAATTGCTTACAATCAGTTAAGTTCCTATTTGAATAATGAGAGAAGGTTTAAATTAAAATTTCCCTGCATTTCAATTTGATCTGAAGCAGCCTTTATGTCAGATTGAAAAACATTTCATTTGGTGAGGTGTACATTTTTAATGATATTTCTCAGATTTCAGGTACAGATATTTGGTGTCCTTGCCTTCTGCTTTTGTAAGGTCAACAAGTAACGAAACTCAATAAGTGAATTTAGTCCAGTTCACAGGTACTTGAAAAAAAAAATTGGGGTCCTCATATATATAATAAAAGAAAAGGTATCCAACGATGATTTCACATGTGTATTTAATAACGCTCTGCGACAACATGAAAGATCAAACAATGCACACATATGTCGTTGTGGTTGCCAACAGAAAGCGTCCATCTATGATTAAACACCGTTTATTTGATGAAAATCCACCAAGTTTGTCCAAAACAGCTAAAAGTTTCACAAATATGAACCCAAAATTGAACTGTGTAATTCTCGACGTCCAAATGTCAATTATGACGGAAGACGATTTTTGGTCGATTTTTCACAATTAAACAAGAACTTCGCTATAAACTCCACCTACGTTTTTCAGTAACTAAATTGACTTACATCGTTCTTTAGTAACTGCAGAACAAAAATACTCAGAAAAAGTAGAAAATACACCAAATATTATATTATAAGTTTAAACAGTATACATGTTATTGTTGGAAAGCGCTAAATTTTATCTTGTTATCGATTGGTTGAATGAGTCGTAAATTATAGAACAAGTTTACCAATTTTATTTTCAACCAATGAAACGTCTTCTTTCCGTAACACCGCTTCTGCCTCAAAATGGTGGTCGCGATGGTGCGAAGTACGCAAAATGTGTTGTTTCTTATGAATTTTCGACTTTTTACCGTTCAACTGGGACTAAAGAACGACGTAGTTCGAATGAAAACTTAGTACATGAAAAACGTATGTGGAGTTTTTAACAAAGTTCTTGTTTAATTGTGAAAAAAAACACGGAAATTCGCCGTCTGTCATAACTGACAGTTGGACGTCGAGAATTACACACTGCGATTTTGGGGTCATATTTGTGAAACTTTAAGCTGTTTTGGACATACTTGGTGGATTTTCATCAAATAAACGGTGTTTAATCATAGATTGATACTTCCTGCTGGCAACCACAACGACATTTGTGTGCATTATTCAATCTTTCATGCTGTTGCATAGCGTTATTAAATACACCTGTGAAATCATCGTTTTCTTTTATTATATATATAAGGACCAAAAAAAGAACATGCTCTACAATGTTACCTGTGTAATACCACTGTTACAATAATTCTACGTTATTTTGGCAAAATGACCAAATGACATCAGAACAGTAAACAACTTTAAGAAAGTACCATCATGTGAGGGAATTTTGTTTGTCCTTTAAAGGGACTGGTTCACGTCTTGGTAAATTGACAACATTGAAAAAAATGGTTTCAGATTTGCAAAATTTCGTTTTGTAGTTATAATATTTGCGAGGAAACAGTAATACTGAACATTTACCATGCTCTAAAATATCCATTTTATGTTTATTTTGACGATTTAAAAACCTGAAAATAATAAAGCGTTACAAAGGCGAAACGGTTGAATAATTAGGATAGTTCTGTTGTTATCTTTATATTTTGTGACATTAAGAGGGTTGCTTATATAAAGTATAAAATACACCTCTTACTATATCAGGACGGATGGCCGAGTGGTTTAAGCGCTAGACTTTTACTCTGAAGGTCAGTGGTTTGAACCTGGCGTAAATTACTTTTTTTTTCTTTCTTTACTTTTATTCTTGTTTTCTACTGAAGATTTTTAGTTCCGATGTTTACATTGATCAATTTAAAGCATTTAATGACAAACTTGAAAACATGCCAAAATCTGTGAACAAGTCCCTTTAAAGTTACACAATAGGAAGCATCTCACACTCATCACAGCTTCATACCATATTTAAATTAACTGTAAGGAAATTTGGTTGTAAGCTTGCGTGCTACAAAAATTCCCGAACTTATTTGATAAAAAATTACAACTTACATATAAAGATCCTATATAAACATGGATATCTTTTTACCCATCAATTTAAAGATAAATGACCAAATTTTATATAACTGCGGTAGTATCATATTCTAAACTTATTACCAAACAAATTTATAAGAAAACAACATTAACTTTTCGGCTGGTGTTCATACTACATCTGACTGAATTTATTTTTGTTTAACAAAAATTGGTCTTACATCCAGTTTAAAAAAAATAAAATGTAATAAAATGTTAACCTTACACTATATAATACACACCCCAACAAAAACAACACATTCATTTACATTTTAGCTAATCAACATAAAAAACAGGCATTTAAAAACGTGGCGCAAAGGCCTAGGACCAAACTCACAACGGTTGGGTTTCTAGATATCTTTGTGACCAAAGGGATAATGGTTAAATTAAACCCTGAGCAATATGACATTTCCTTAATTAAATGCTCAAAACTTAAAAATAGCATGACCATTATGTTTAATAATGGTCATTTATAACCAGTAAGTAATTATCTTATTATATGGACACTGGTAAAAAAACTAGAACAATGTGCATGTGTACAGTTTAACCTTTGAACCAATGTGAAATCTGATAGGGCTACGTCATATAAAATTGTGTAGCAAAGTCATGCCATATACTCAGCCTGCATATACTGTTACAATGACAAAGACAACTTTAGAAAAACTGGAGTACTTTGCGAGGCAATAACAATTGCCCAGTTGTCTTATCCAGAACAATTTAAACCGGCAGTTACAGCGGTCTAGCTGCAACCAAACCTTTGAAAAGTTTTCTAGTTGAAGTGTGACCTACAAAACTTTGCCAAAACCGGTCTTTATCTCCATGTATAAACACTCAGCTTATCTCTAGGTTAAAGCCAAGAAACCTTTATGAGAAATAGGCAATGTGATTCAACCGTGTTTTCCAAACCATGATAAAGAAAAGGGTTCAAATCAAGGTTAAACGCAGTGTTTAAGAAGTGTACACTGTTTTTAGAAAATATTGATCATTGAAAGTTTCAATAAAATTTCCTGTCCATAAAAAGATTTTAAGGAAAATAAAATTGCTGGTAACCAAAATGTGAGCCTTTGAAAGAGTATTTACTTTCCAGGTGTATTCGCAAATACCTGCATCTCTGGGCAACAAATGTATATGCATGGTGACATTTAAGGAATTTAAGGCAGACCATTAACTAGTAATAATTCTACCTAGATTGGGTAGGTTCTAATCATCTTTGGTGAAAATGGTCTATACAGACTACCTGGTTTAAAGGACAAAACTGTTTACTTTACAGTACAAAAAATAAAAATGATACATTTGTACAAACTCAAGCTTGTGGGAGAATCGAAATATTTGAAAGGTTAGTGTTGATAATTGCAGTTTTAACCAACGTTTTCAGAATTCAGATATGCAGGGACTAAAAAAAGAACAACAACTGATGTGTTTTACCCAGGCATTTTCTGCGCATCGCTGAGCACTGCCACAGTTTTGAAGTGCCGCGTTGCCCATTTCAAGAACAAAAGCCGTGACACTCCCTTATCAATAACGATCTTAATATCTTATATCGGCCCTTTCAACTCTGTCATGGAATTTTCCCCCACAAATGATCGATTTAGCCCAAAGTTTCCTTGATATTAAACAATAAATAAAAACAAATACGTTTGTAAATTCAGTTTAACAGTAGGAACAATACATCATACTGTTTTAAGAGAAACAATCTGATGCGCATGTTTAAAGGGACTGTAAACCACGAATGACAAAAAAAGAAAAGTTCTTAAATACCGTATTTTTTTACAATTATTAGTTTATATTGATTAAAATATCACAACTGGTATATAAAATTACTTGAAAAAAGTTTTTATTTTATTTTTACTTTATTTTTGTATTTATTTATTTTTTCTGGGTATCGCACCCAGTTAAAATAAATAAATACAAAAATACATGATTCATCATCACGTGGTTAACCCAGGAATGCATATTGTGCATGCGTAGTGAATTGTATATATTTTATATATAAAATGATCAATCTACTTGCATTATTTATAGTGTGTACATCGTTATGTCACCTATTTTCGCGATTTCACATCGCTAAATTTTATTACCGAATATACTGAAAATATGAACTTTTTTCAAGTAATGTAATATACCAGTCGTGATATTTTAATCAATATAAACTAATAATTGTAAAAAGATACGGTATTTTAGAACTTTTCTTTTTTCGTCATTTGTGGTTGACAGTCCCTTTAAATGGCGGGTGCTAACAGAGTGTCTTGAGTTGTCGCCAAACGACAAAAGACTTAAATATTGGTTTGTGAATGTACACAACAACTCCAATATATCGCGATTTGATATATCGCGATTTCCAATATATCGCGAATCGGCAATGGCTCCCAAAAATCTAATGAGCAAGATCACTTAATGACAAGTTTTAATCTGAGAATTTACTAACTGAGATAAAAAACCGGTTCTAGCTAGTATTTCACCCTTTTTCACACACTTAAATTTTCTGTTTAATCCGACATCCATAAAATCCAGTTTGGTCCAGATTGTTTTCCTTCATTGTACACCACATTCACGGCAATTTCACGCCTCAGCGCCTGTGTACTGTGACAAACAATAACCTACTTGCCAAACATCACAGGTCATTTCGCGTGTCACCTTTCTCTATTGAATTTGCTTTGAACTGCCGATACACACAGTCCATATACATGAAGGTGTATACAATATAGATGATAATGTTACAGACACCCAGTTCTTTGCACTAACATTTTTTTATTCAAAATTAAAGTGAGTTGTCTCCCACTCAATTGTTTATAGAGGAAAAAACTCCCCAGTTTGTCAAAATGCACTACACATTAAAGTGATTTTTTCAAAACAATAAATCATCATAAAGGTTTTAATAAAGGTTTGAAGAACTCTTCTGTCTTTCATCCAAGGAAGTGGTACGTTTTGTGGCTTCATTAAGTTAGCTATGAAGCACAACGAAGCCACTAGACATTTAAATGTAGCTTTCACATGCCTTAAGAGGACAGGCACAAAGAATAATGAAAATAACAAAGTTTAATTTTGAGCACGTTCCTTATAACGTTACCTTATACAATTTCATGAGAGGCCCTTTCTAGAGCAATGTAGCATTAAAGCAGGAAAAAATACCATAACTCCAAGAGTCCCATCACTTGCTACATTATGCTGCGTCATTAAGTTATTTTCTGTATTAATTGATTTGCACCATCAATTACTCTTGATATTGTCAGGCTAAGTTGAACTTTTATAGGCCGAGAACTTTATGTGAATAAGACTTTGAGATGCAGCGTTAAAAATGATGACAAATTGGCAAAAGGATAGTGTAAGATTAAAACTTAAACATGACACTATGATGGGGAAATAAGTAATACATTTACATAATGTTCTTATATTACAGTTAAAGCAAAATCAAATACAAACCTTTTTCATTCTGCTTAACTGCTGCCATGTTGTCGTCAGCCTCCTGTTTCACTCTCGAAAGGTCAAATGTTGCGTTCGCGTCACTGGTGTCTTGGGCAGAAATGTCCACAGTATCATCCATACTACTTATAGAAATTCCCTTCCAAGACTTTGAGGAAACATTATTTGGTAATGGGCCCCCTGACTCCTCATCAGAGTCGAGGAAAGCTGTGTGCTGGTAGTTTTTCTTTGGTTGGGACTTCCTACTTTTTCTACCACTCATGCGTTTCTCCTGTGGTGGTGTGGAAACATTTGTCGCTGATTTTTGATGCCTTGAACAAAAATAAAAGAACATTCAAAAATAAGCTGAACTGAAATTAACACTAGCATATATCTTGTTACTTGTTGTTACTTGAATCTTGTGCATGTTTACTCAGGGCTTTTTTTGGCCCGTTTTTATAGCCGAATAACGGCTATGTTCCCAAGGCAAAAAGTATACTTTTTTC
>VMBQ01007177.1:0-47489 GCA_007657795.1 Dreissena rostriformis | reverse complement strand
TAAGAAGATCATGGCTAACATTGAAGAAACTGGATTCATAACATAAATAACATATTTAATCAATTTCAACAAGTTTTTAAATCGATACACTATCCATAAACTATTCATTAATAAAATTTGGAATACAAAACGTTTATATATTTTTTATTGCATATATAAACATTTCGTTTCTTTTTGTTCGGAGTAATTTTATAGTTAGTCATACATTTGTTTAAGTTGTTACAGTTATGTCTATGCCACTTTTTGTAGACTTCCACGTGATGGTCAACCCGTTAATAAAAACCTTGAATTTTGAAAGGATATTTATTAGTGCCTGTTGAATAGTGGTAATGGCGTTTGCCTACTTATCGGGATGCCGAAGGTTCTAGCCCATGCTGGGCACGATCTGACATGGCCGGGTGCCGACCCAGCATCTAGTTTATTCGAGGGATATTAATTGTCTTTATGTCAAGCGCCCGGTATAAGATAAGAATCGGACGTAGAAATGTTTGTCAGTTAATGCTTCTCATGAGTCAAACTGGCTGGCTCGTAATCGCTAGGTGTGACAAGATAATAAACAAACACTTTAGTAAGTATAATAGGTTTATATCGAACATAATCTAGCAAATGTATCCTTGAAATGCAATTGAATACTTCACAATGTGTGTTATGGGAATATTCAATATGATGTTTAATCATTCTTTTGTGATCGCATAACGCAAATATTACACCTCATTCGATATCAGGAATACACAATTTTACGGTTGATAATATTTTGCACGCTCACATCACAATGGTATTGATTTTATTTCGTCATCATGTATGACTGGAGATTAATTCTATCGACAAGGATTTCTTTGAATGTGTCAAACATGAGATTGATGTAACATCCGCCGATGTTTCTTTATGTTCGAATTATCAAAACCTTACCCGATTGTATCAATGACGTTTATTGCTAGATTCATATTGTTTATCTTGTACTCTCTATATTCAATACATGTTTATGGTTATGTATGCTAGATTCAACCTTAAAGTTTGTCCGTTGATCCATGACCGTGGCCGGTGATATGTGTTTTCGCTCGGACAAGTAGAATCTGAAAGCCGATTTATCAGGTGAACACTTGTTGATTTTATTGGTTCACCTCTTTGGTATCGTGTTGCGTATGTGTTTGTACGCGTATTTGAATTAAATTATTTGAATCAAACATGGTTACCATAATGAGGGGGCGCGTAATAAGTTGATTGTTGTTAAACGGAAACATTAATAGATTAAAATCATCATTATTTCAATTTCATGTATGAGGGTCTGCGAGAAACAAAATAAAAACTAAATAACTGTATGCTACAAACGTTCAACATTTGATAGTATTTGCATTTATAATTCGATATACTACTTTCAAACGAACAGAGAAAAGGTATCCCATATTTCACTCTTGCCTGACATGTTATTAACCTTCTTTACACAACTTAAATAAATAATATTGATAATGTCAATCTATCACCTGTTTCATCCACGAATCAGACGTATGCTTTCAATAATTGGGCCCTAAATAAATGTAATCCTTTTAATATACATTTTTGTCTACAAGCTGCGATGTTTAAAGATTGAGAAATTATACAGCGATGCTCTAAAACTGTATTTCCAGAATGAGTCGCTCACGATAACCATTATATATTCAAGACGAAATCTCTTTGTTAGTGGGAAGTGACGTAAAGATATATCATTCTCAGACAATATGTTTTTGTGTGTGTTTATAATGTCTGAGGTTTTATTTTAATAGTGTAACTTTGTGTTTTCTTGTAACGATGACGTGTGATCTGTTATGATTAT
This sequence comes from Dreissena rostriformis, assembly GCA_007657795.1. NCBI lineage: Eukaryota > Metazoa > Mollusca > Bivalvia > Myida > Dreissenidae > Dreissena > Dreissena rostriformis. The sequence goes on along the minus strand of VMBQ01007177.1, from coordinate 45,679 downwards.
TTGCAAATAATACGCAGAGTAAAAATATTCAGTCACGGTAAATAAACGTATTGTATTCTTTAACAGAAATGAATAAATAATATTGCATTCATGTTCCTGGCATTTTCGTATGCATATTTTAATTAATATGTTTATAATCAAAATATGCAGAGGATTGATTTTAATTAAATACTGGCAATGTCACATGCAAATGCAGTTCATGTTGACACGTCTTTAGGATGCCTTCCACACTTTAAACACTCTAATTTAAAATTGAGAATAAAGTATTACACATAGTTGCGTAGATTTTAGAAGGTAGAAACCTTTCGTTTTGTCCACTTAGATATTTGACCAACAACAAAATCCGGCTGTGACCAATACTGCCAATTACATATTTACTTACGGTAACTGAGTATCATGTTTTGTGTTCAGATAATCAGTTAAATTATATAACTAACATTTATTCTCCATAATTATCTTGAATTTTAAAAGCAAACCATAATAAATAACTGCTTAAACAAGCCAATTTATAATAATCGGTAGTTTGCAGTAATTGGAATAACATGATCTTTTTCTTCGGTAAAGATAATAAAATGAAAACACACAATGTTTCTTCTTGCCAGATACAAATTGAATATGTTCTTTTTTCACGACATGGTTGAAGTTTGAATACACGAGTAGATCATATCGTTTATGTCCATTTTTCACCTGTTGTATTGTTTTATGTACAAAAAGTACTTATCCGTTCGAAACGTGTGCGCTATACATATTAAATAAAATATTAAAGCGGGACTGTACGATTTTGTAAAATATTTATGATTTTTTTTTAAATGTGTTAAAAATTAGTATACATATATTTCAATATAAATTAAAATAAAAGTTAAGAAGAACATGTGTCGAAAAATGCGAAATAAGCCAGATATTTAAATCTAAAATCTTAAATGACTGGAAGTCAAATAAGCCAGCATATATATAATCATGTACAATGTGAATCTAAATTTAGTTTTAGTGCAGATTCATTCATACGACACAGAGACACAATTTTGTTTCCTTACAAATACGAGTAAAAGTGTCGGCATCGGCTTTAACCAGCGCTAACTTGTCTTTGCTGCATTTTATAAAATTCGTCTTCAAAGTATAATTTTTATCGCCTATTTTGTGTCATCGTAACATAATTTAATCAATATATTAAAATTTAACACATGTAAAAATCGTACAGTCCCGCTTTAAATCAAAAATAAAATATGTAAAAGCTCATAAACAAAAAGACGAATTTTTTATGAAATAGTATGTACACAATGTATGCTATTCGTTCTGCAAATGCAAATGTATTTCAGGAAGTTTAGGTATTTGTTACAGTCGATGGATCCCTTGATAGCGAGACAGAACACATTAGCATAATGAATCATAAGCTCAATGGATCACGCCTTCGTGTCTTACTTATGTTTAATATTATAACAGATTTCAGATTTGTATCACATATAATGCGTTGTCTTAATACAATGCCAACATAATCATAGTTTCGTGAAAAACAGTGGCATGTCTGAATAGCGAAAAAGTTACGTATGATTAAAATGTATTTACGTGTTTGTTACTTAGTTAGTTAGTTAGTGAGAATCGACTTAGCCTCTTTAAATGTCAAATCAATTCGGATGTATGTTTGTTTTACGGATTCCTCTCTATTGAACCCTTCATTAGTTTAATCTTCTTCTATACTGGTATATTGTGTTTGGATAACCTTAAGTTTAAATAATGGTATAACTTGCGTATGCGGATGTGTATAACATACATATCAGTTTTGTTACGAAATTGTACTAGGTGATCGGCCAACCGTATTTGCAATTTAAGTATTACAGTGTTGTGAACAAAGTTTTGTACATACATTTCATAATTATATTAAATTGATGGAACATTACCGGAAATCAAAACATGTCTATCCGTCTATTGCGTTTTGTTTTAAAATAATATATATATTGCAAAGTAACATTGAATAGCATTGATATTTCGAAGTAATGCGGACTAACTATTGTTTGAAACTCCTCTCAAAATCATTTGAGCCGTGGGTAAGTGTTGCAAACTCAAGCACTTTATATACTACTCCAACAACTATCATATAAGATTATTTTAATCTTGAGTTGACCCGTGTAAGTGTTCATATCGTATAGATATAAAATCATTCATTTTATGATATTACCTATTTGTTTCTCTCAATGTTTGAGAATCGATATTGATTGACACAAGTTATGCTGAATGGTGTAAAGTGTCACTAAAAGCAGATTAAGTAATTGTTTTTCCTTTAAACGTTTTCATATCATACGACATGTTTTGTTTAATCAATACACTATAAATGTGTATTGGTTATATGTAACTAAAAGTGTAGAATCTTATATTGGTATAGTTGTAATTCGTTTGATTGTCATTTGATGGAAGAAATGTGACGTTTCCGTTGTAGTCAGTAAAATGTAGATATATTCTTGTTTCTTGTAAAACAATGAAGTGTTTCTATGTATGGGAATACAAGTAAATATTCCGATTCGTGTAAATGATTATTTTGTGCTAATAAATGACTTATTATTGCGTGTAGGTTACATGTGTATTCAAAAGTACAACTCCGTGATTATTCTAAAACAATAGCTTTGAGAATTAATTGTGTAATTTACATGTGTAATGTTATGCGTTTTGTCATTGTGTAAGATGGATAAATTTGGTTAGTTTGTGTATCAGTTTGAAACTCTTATTTAATATAAGCAAACAAGATCCACGTTCGGTTTTGTTTCAAACTATCGTTTAAAAAGTTGTCTTGTTGGTTTTTGAAAACAAATCCACTCGACTTCGCACATTTGTTTCAACAAAACATTTGTTTTGCACAACGATCGATAGTATTGAGACAATAAAGTAAAAGCGTATTTAATGATTCCCTTTAACAAACACAAAGCCAAATACTGTCTGGTCAAGTAAGTCTGCTCCGGATTGAAAACTTTGTCAATAAATGACTTTTTGAACATTCAATCCATCAATGTTAACGTCCAACAATATATATTTATTTTGCTGATGGTATCAACAATAGACGCATTTTCCCTGTAGACCACCCTGCCGACGTATGCTGTTAGATATCCTTGCGTGCGTGATAAAAGTGAATAGAAGGGATTCGGTTTGTTTTCGCATTGGGATAAATGCATTTCGCCACTATTATATGTACCGAATACATGCAGTGTATATCCGATACGCGAACACACATCCAATTTACTGAATATACTTGACTGATGGTTGGAATGTTGTAGATTGTATAGTCGGGGAAATCATGCATGATGCCGAGTATAATAACGTCGTTCCCGGAATGAGTTGTATTTATTACAAAGCAATAACAATGTCAAAGAATCTCGCCTGCATGTCAAGTACTGAAATCAGATGTTATGGCTCGTTCAATGTGTTTTTCTTTGCAATAGGTTGTAATACTGTATCTGTTCTTCGTAATCACGAACATACTTGTAAAAGTATTTCAATATCTAATGTATTCATAGTTTAAACTTTGCCGTATAACAGGTAGCTTTCGTGTCGTTCTTTAAACTTACCTAACATATATAAAACAAAGTGTGCATATATTGGGTTTACGAGAATATTTTTTTATGTCAAAACAATATTATATATAAAAATGTCTTACTAGAATTCATTCCAAATAAGACAATGCTCTGTGAGGTATGCCAGTTTTTGTTTTAAATTGCTATATCGTTATCGTAAAATAATGCAACAATAAAGGAGTAAATAAATCATGTCTTTATTTATTTCAATCATTCCATCACATTTAAGTTAACGTTGTTCTTCTGTATTAATATGTTAACTTTCTTCTTGCATTTTACCAAAGTGCATTTTTTAATTGAATTTACCAATTACGGCATGGTAAAATGTTCCAACGACAACGGAGGTAATTATTCTACCAGGAAGTGATCTGTCCTGATATGGCATTTGAAATATCATCGCGTTCACTTGATCTTGCAGTCACTTGTATTTTGTTCCTTGTTAAATCATCTGCATAAGTTTTTGACGGTAACAATGTCTCATTCCTGTGTAATGGGATTTCGTCACACCAGGTTAACTATAATAAGTAATATCATATTGCGTGAAATGCTTCATCTGACATGATTCTAGTCCCACGCATGTTAGAACATAAATACTCTCACTAACATCAGTCAGATGAAATAGTAGCCTTGTAGTCGTAATGGCATTGTTGATGCAATCATTGTATTGCGTGCAATCACAAGCAACAATAATCAGTGTTCATAACAATTAATATTGAAATTCGCTAAGTCGTGAATTAGATAAAATCTCTCTATTGTAATGCATCAGAAGGTAAAGTCTTATCTTATGTTAAACCATATAATGTACATTTTATAAAACAACAATTTTATAAAAAAAATATACTTAGTAGGTTAACGGATCATAAACTTACGATCAATTAGACGTAAATGGTTGGTTTTCGAATATCAATATGAATCACTTCACTANTATATAACCCCCATGCAGTTGAATGTTGAAATCTAATATAGTTTCTGCGATAAAGCCTTGACACGTTTTGTGACAGACGGACGGACTGACGAACGGAATGACGGACGCGCAGCTAGACGGACAATTCTATATCCCTCCGCTTTTGGCGGGGAATACTAACCAACATCATTTTCAGAAATTAGATAATAATAAAATTAACACTTCGTAATATACATACACATGTTTATGGAAAGGAAATAAGGTTTAAAAGCGACTATGCACTAGCAGCTGGCTTAAAAAAATGCTCACGTTTATCGTTAAAGCGTTAAAAACGTGTGATTAAAGTATTAAGTAGTTTGTGTATTTGTAAATAATTTATTCACGTTATGTTAGCTATACAAGTACGAAAAGAGAACATATGTTAAACGAACCAATGTGTGATCTTTAGCGATGTAACATGTTGAGAAGTAATTGACCAGTCTAATTTCTACGTACACATGTACTTACATTTATTTGTATTAACAGTAGTGCATCAATCAAATGAAGCCACTTCATAAGTGCAGCTAAGATGACAATGATCATGGCAACAAAGACGGGCCAGAACATGGTGACGTCGATATCAATGGCGCCACTGTGCCTTGTATCTGTATTGTGAAAAGGAAACAACAACAATTTTAGCGGTTGTTTCACACTTTTTTTTTCTATATTTTGAAGAAGACTTAATATGTGTTTACAGCGCACTTGATCAGCTTTTACCATCATATATACAATAACAATCATTTCTTTAAAACTAGTTTTAATTTAAAAAATATGTTATTTGTTATCGTTCGAGTTTCTAAAGCATTTAGTTACGTTCTGTAAAATGTGGTTTAAATTGAAACTTTAACAATTAAGTTGCATAATTTCAACTGGTTGAAACCCATCATTGTTTTAATTGACAGTTCTAAGACGTTGACCTCAGCTTTAATTGCGTATGTTTACTGTTGTGATGTTAATTTCTTCTTTGTGTATATAGTAGCGGTTTTAAAAGAAGTGTCTCCCCTTATCATGCTTCGGGAGTTTTATTATTACATAACTCACATACAATTATAAAGAAATTTAACATTATGACCTTCCGCGGCTGGTGGACATATGACGTTCACCTTTGGGCAAGACAGCATATGTATCCGGTCGTCGTTCAGACCACTCAATAAATACACCGACGGATGTTAAGTGAAAGTATTAAACAGCAAAAATAGTTGATAAATCAATATGAAGTAAAATGTGTATTCGTTGACCCAATATTTTAAGAGGTTTCTCACTGGTCCGGCCCTTCTTATTGGAAGCAAAGGTGCATTACTATGCGGATGTTTGTTCTATGAATATTTTTTAATGAATCAGTCGCTTTTTCTAATTTTCTCATTTTTTTTTTAAACAAATTTATGACGTGAATCATTACACATTGTTAAACCTTCCAATGCACCATAAAACACACATACACTTATTTTCTGTGTCATTTAAATACTCATAACACCAGTTTGAAGTAACACGATATACTTTCAACTCACAATCAAAAATCAATCGAATGCTCGCAGAAATAAATGTTACTAAACATCAAATATATTATAAATACAAAACGTCTAATCTAAAACATAACCTGTGAAGTACTTGTAGACGGTTATTGTAAGCGGAATCATTAAACAAACAGAACCAATGGGAAGATCCGAACCGATAAATACAATGACAAAATACATCAACATTCATTGATTTTAACTATTTACAAATTGTTTAATGGAATTAAGACTTACCGGGAGAGGAAGACGTTGGGGAACTGGCTTTGTTGGCCTGACCTGCAAACACAATCTAAAGCCAATAAGTAATGCGAACTTGCAATATAAAGTTAAAGCTGTTAAGACATAATACGACGCCATTAAGTGATGGGAACATTCAAACTTAATCTAACGCCAGTAAATTATGGGAACGAGATACGTAATCTTGGTAACGACAAACATAGCAAACATGCACATGCCCCGCATGTGCCACCGTATAAAATATCGCTGGGAACATGTTATTGTATTTGTAATACGAACTGAAATAAAGTAATGGTATACTTCAGAGCTATCATCAGACCAGGACTCATCGATGCCATCAGCAAAACAGGCTTAAGTCCTGTCGTTGTTATTTTAAAATCGCAAATTTCTTTCCGCAACAATCACTAAATAGTAGGTATCTAGAGAACTCTCAAGTGAGCCTTAACTCACCATTAAAATGCTGTAATATAATTACTCCTTAAATACGTTAAAACTGTCCAGTAACACCAACTCGTTTCTATTCTAAGATTGACTTGTTGTGCCTTTAGTTAATTAAAGCCGGGCCAATTGCAACCTCTTCTTTATTATTGTACGCTTTATACAGACTAGACGTAGATGCAGTTACAAAAGTACACATTTGCTCGCTCATACCCATAGTACTTATGTCGTGAAAGTGATACGCTCACAGTTGGTAACAATAACTAAAGTTCATTTTATGTTGACACTACATTGAGTGTTATCCATACGCCATACGTTGAATCTTGGTCAGCTCTGGGAAATAAAGCAAGAACATATTCAAACAATTGGTTAACTAATTTGGCTCCAAGTTAAAATATTTAACGATATTCAACTTATAAATTGACGATGTACAAAACATAGCATATACACGTTGCAGGCTGTTGTCGTATTTACGTTTTTGCGGTCAATTTCAAGTTAATTTAACCCATTTATGCCTAGTGGACTCTCCCAATTGGATCAATTTATTTCCAAAATTAGGGATGTCTTGTATATTTATTTCTATATTTAGAATATTTCTTTAAGAAATTCCTTTAAGCAAACAGCGCAGACCCTGATGAGACGCCGCATCATGCTGCATCTCATCTGGGTCTACGCTGTTTGCCAAGGCCTTTTTTCTAGACGCTATGCATAAATGGGTTAAAGACCGTATTTAAATGGGTTTGAAAACATGAGAATGCGGAGTGTTATTAAGCTATCAAGCTGATGACTACTTATTAATATCCTTGATTACGACAAATTGACATGACGGTGCATGAAGTAATGCTACGAGATTATAAACCGTGTTGTATTTTACCACTGAACTTATACGTGTACTAACATGTGTTCTGTAGACTTTCAATCGGAAGAAAGACTAACCTCGGTGTATACTTCATCCTTTAAACAAATTGTAATTATTTTAATTTCCGGCAAAGTGGAAATGAATTAGCGATTAATTTACTCCAAACCAGCACACTACTTTTTTGATTGACGATTCATGACATCAAAAGCTTATGCAAGCTCGTATTTAATTGAATTTGTAAAAAAAAACTTGTATTTTTTGGGAACATAAAGCAGGTATATAATAAAAGTGAATACGAATATGAAGAAATACATTACAATTATTCATAACCGGTAGATCTGTAACTTCAGAAGATTGCAAAACCACTTTGAAGTTTTCTATCGATATCTTGAAGAGCTGTTTCAAACGGCGGTATAGACGGCATTCCCGCAGAATATTATGAATACACCATTGAAATTTAAGCACCATATTTAGTAAAGCTTTTCAACAACATCCTTGAAACCAAGGAATTCCCGAATTCATGGGGGAGAAGTATAATCTGTCCTATTCACAAATCAGGATCAACACATATGCCAGAAAACTACCGTGGAATATCACTTACAAATACAATATATAACATTTTCACGGGTATCATAAATAAACGATTGTACGAATGGGCAGAAACCAATCATAAAATTGATGAATCACAATCAGGCTTTCGTACTGGTTATTTAGCAATCGATAATATTTTCTGTCTACAAGCTATAGTTCAAAAATATCTGTCAACAAAAGGAGGTAGATTGTACTGTTTATACATTGACTTCCGTAAAGCCTTTAATAAAATCAATCACTATGTACTATTCCAATCCCTACAAAGAAAAGGCACAGATGGATTTTTTTACATGTTTTTACTAAATATGTATAACTCGCTCTATTCATGTGTTAAAGTCCAAAATACTAAAACTCAACCCAACCGACAGAGCCCGACGATTTTTACACTATTTATCGATCAATTATCTACGATGTTACGTGAAAAATGTGGTTCTGGCATATTAATTACTAATGAAATTCACGACATTATAAGTCTTATGTTCGCCGATGATGTAGCTAGTTGTGTCGAAACAGCAATTAAATTAAAACAGCAATTAAATGTTATTGACGAATGTTGTGCCTTAACTGGAAGGGAAATTAATCTCCAAAAAAAACAGAAATAATCGTTTTTAGAAACGGCGGACCTTTAAGGCATTACGAACATTGGAATTTCCGTGGCACGCAAATAAATTCAACCTCCATTTATAAATACATGGGATTAATGTTTACACCAAAATTATCCTGGAACGCTTCACATGAAAAGCTAAGTGCACAAGCAAAAAAAGCATTTTTTGCCATTCACAATTATAAAAAATCATTTGGGTATTTTCCGATCAAAGAATTATTCATATTGTTCGATAGTTTGATAAAACCGATTCTATGTTATGGATCACAAATATGGGGATACAAATATATTGACTCAATTGAAGTTGTACATAACAAATTGTGTAAACGAATTTTGTTTGTTAACAAATCTACTAACACATGTCGTGTTCATGGTGAATACGGGCGTCTCCCACTATGTGCTACCAACTTTGTCAATTCTATTAAATATTGGTGTAAATTGCTTATTATGCCTAATCATAGATACCCTAAACAATGCTATAAAATGTTAAAAGCTTTAGATGACTCCGGAAGAAACTGTTGGATTTCAAAAGTCAAAACAATGTTATTTCGTTATGGCTATGGATACGTATGGATACGTCAAGAAATTGGTGATGTTAGTTTATTCTTCAGACACTTTCGCCAACGCATTACTGACTGTTATACTCAAAACTGGCAAAGTGATAAAAACAATTCTTCTCGTTGTCACCATGACATGTACTAAAAAATAATGCTAGATACAGAAAGATATCTTTCCTTAGAACACATACCATTTAAACATAAAATTGCCTTTTCGAAATTTAGATGTTCTAATCATAAATTAAATGTTGAGATAGGTAGACAATCTAATTTTGTATGTGATGATAGACTGTTTTATTATTGTCTTGACACAAATAATATACGTGTTCATGCATTTTTCCACTGCTTAAAATATAGAGAAATCCGCACCCAATATCTTTTTAATTGGTACCATGGTAGAAATTCAGTATCTAATTTTTATTCATTAATGGGACCAACTAATGATAAAATTACACATAAAGTCACAACCTTTGTATACCATCTGTTAAACAACATCAACTCATAACTTGGTATTCATATGTACATGTATATCTATTTAGTAACAAGGTTAATAACAAGTTAGTAAGTTAGTAACAAGTAGTTACACAGCAACTATGTGATTGTATATTGTTTGTGTATATTTTTTGTATTATTGGGCCGGTGGCCTTTATTTACTTAAATAAATTGTTTGAGTTTGAGTTTAAAACGTACGTAATAATTCACTAATTTGATCCGCCGCCATCTTGATAGAAATGCGCGAGCACCAAAACAGTATCACATGACGAAACGACGGGCGTTGATTCGTTAAATAATTAATGTGCATCTCCGGTTTAAGAGACAACCAAACAGCGGAGCTTGTACCACAATAAGGAGGTAAATGTCGCGATTTCATTGGACCTCTCTTAACTATAGGGTTAAGAGACTTTGAACTACGGTTGAAAGTCTCAAACTGCGGTTTAAAGTCTTAAACTGCGGTTCAAAGTCTTAAACTGGGGTTAAGACGCGCGAAATGCACATTAATTATTTAACATTTAACTATAGGGTTAAGAGACTTTGAACCCGAGTTCAAAGTGCCGTTTGCACATTTATTCCTAAACCTGAGTTCAAGAGTTTGAACCGCGGTTCAAAGTGTGTCTAAAAATAGATACAAATCTCTTATCTACATAATTCAGAGACAGCCAATTAGCGGAGCTTTAACCACAATTAGAAGGTAAATGTCGCAATTTCATTGGTCCTCTCTTAACTATAGGTTAAGAGACTTTGAACTACGGTTGAAAGTCTCAAACTGCGGTGCAAAGTCTTAAACTGCGGTTCAAAGTCATAAACTGGGGTTAAGACGCGCGGAATGCACATTAATAAGTTAACAGTTAACTACAGGGTTAAGAGACTTTCATTCAGAGTTCAAAGTGCCGTTTGCACATTTATTCCTTAAACCCGAGTTCAAGAGTCTGAACTATGGCAAGCGAAATGCACATTAAGTCCTTAAACCACGGTTTAACAGTTAACTATATAGTTAAGAGACTTTGAACTCGGGTTCAAAGTGCCGTTTGCACATTAAATCCTTAAACCCGAGTTCAAGAGTTTGAACCGCAGTTCAAAGTGTGTCTAAAAATAGATACAAATCTGTTATCTGAGACAACCAATTAGCGGAGCTTAAACCACAATTAGCTATATATAGAAGGTAAATGCCGCGATTTCATTGGTCCTCTCTTAACTATAGGGTTAAGAGACTTTAAACTGCGGTTCAAAGTCTTAAACTGCGGTTAAGAGGCGCGGAATGCACATTAATTATTTAACAGTTAATTATATAGTTAAGAAATTTTGAACCCGAGTTCAAAGTGCCGTTTGCACATNTAATACGTCACTCATATAACGCATTTGCGTTTTGTTGATACTACTGAATTATGATTACATCTTCCGATATCTGTTGGAACTTGATATCAATCTGGTTTTCCTGCTCGAATATCGTTTTGCCGATTGTAAGAGGTACGTCTTTAGTTCCTTTATGCCAAACCACCTGAAACAATGGAATAACGTTCACTGTCGTCATTGCCTTTTTAAATCTTTAAGTATTAAACCATGTTGCATAGCAGCAATACCACTGGTAAACTTTCACCCCCGATAATCTCTTAAAAGCGAGTTGTTCACAGATTTTAGTATACTTTGGACAAGTCATTCATTACATAAAATTGACAGATATCCACAGAGGGACAAGAACTATCAACTATGATAACCATACAATAAATAACAAAAACATGTAACAAACTTGTTCCTTATCCAAAATATTAAAAGAAATGATAATATCTTAAACACTCAACCAATATTGATAGCTCATAGTTACGCTTATGTATTAATTGCATACAAGCGATTGCCAAGTTATCAATACTTGTAACAAAACATAACTTGTTTTACAAAAAGTTATATTATCATGCATGCCTTATGATAAGCCCAGATTCAACTGAGGATGCTCATTAGGGTTATTTATCTTAAACGTGTCATGTTCCTTTATTTTTGGAGTCTCTGAAAAAATAACAAACGTTTTCTTTTTGTAAATTCTTAAAATGAAAACAGGTTCTTATCCATCGTACAAATTTTAAGTTGTGTTATCTTCTCAGACATGCGTATTTCTAACAACTTACAACTTTCGGACCCAGGTTGCGAATATGGCATTTCAACACTGCTAGATCACCGCGATGGACTGTGATATTTGTTGGCGTCGGAAGGAACGTGGGCTCGAGTTTACGCCGTTCACCCGACGGCTCACTCGATACTGAAATTGTTAAAGATGTATTTCATATAATTGTTTTCATTTGTTAATTGGAAAAAAACGTAACGTTTGTGTCAATCAAATCTCGATAAGTTTGAGATTCAAATATTATATACATTTTGTTCGGTATACGTATTTATTTGAAAATGTCATATATAGTTTTTAAAATTTAATTATTTATGAGCGGCCTTATGACTTGAATAAAATGCTGAAGTCACATCATACATCATCATGTGTACAATCAGCGATAACAGCAATTAAATAACCTTGCATTGTTAATCGGTTATGACATAGCGTGAAAAGCAAAAGTTTCTACATGATTTGTCATTAATTCCCTATTGAGATCAAGTAATTTCACAATGAAAGGTTGCGTGATACTTATTTTCCTCAATCTCTTTGAACTGTTGAAAGCGATAAAACGTCTATGCTCAAGAGATCATGCACTTGCATGAATCTGATATCGTAGTATGTACACGTGGTACAACATGTAGCAAACTGGAAGCTTCGTATGATGATATTTCTCTACATTGAGTAGTTCATATGTCTAATGTTTCATTTAATTCAGTCAACACTTCAGTGTCGATACATATCAATATGTGATTAAACAATACTGTTCGTGGATGATATGATATCTTCAAACCGATAATTGTCCGCTGTAAATTACTCAATTAGTTATTGTAATTTTAATCAATGAAAGGTGGGGGTAATTCTACATCGCGTGACGATGTTCAGTAAGCATAGGGCTGTTTTCTGGCGTGTTACGGCATACATTATTAAACAGACATCAGTTGGAATACATAAGCTACCATAAAGTTCAATTACTGATACAAGCATCGTCTATCAAGGTGGGGCTGATTGCGTTTAAATGAGAATAGTTGTAAATGACCTACACAATTGTGTCTTTTCGGGATTTTTGTCAAAATAGGACAGATATATTCACCCGGTGCGCCATATTTGTATTTCTGTTTAATGAATACGCGTATTAGGCTCTATAATGTTTTTGAAAATCTCAGTTCATTGTTTTTCTGTTCAAGGTCGTAGCCGTCGGAATACGCAAGTTATTGAAGAAACACCTACCACTAAAGTATGGACCTTATTGAGATGAATACTAAAGTTTAAGATAACATATCCATGTGTACAGACATCAATAATCGAAATATCTGTTCAACATCTTATGAAATAAATTTGAAACTCACAACTCCCAGCTAACATTTAATTAACTCCCTAGAGAGAATTGTAAAATGAAACTGTGCGTGATGCATACAAATTAAACATTCAAACAAACTGTTACCTTCGGTTTATTGTAAATTATCATGTAATCAATAAACTGTTTACTTAATATTCAATACCTAAGTATCAATACATATAATGTTTTTAACAATAATATCCGGGTTTCTGTGATTATGAATTGTTAATTTCTCCAAGCCGTTCATTGGCTTAAATAAGACCCGTCATTGTTATTTCGGTTAATTTAAGGGGTTCCATGTTCCGCGACGATCTTCCGTAGGCATATTGATGTGGACTGGCATGCAGAGGCATACAGTATGGAATAGACATACTTGGAATAAATAAGTCGCCGAAACTTAATTGTATTAGTGATACAATCATAGCCCAGGATTCAGTGTGTACTGGTGCACATGATCAATTAACAGATGACAGCTGAGTGCAATATACATATGTTCTGTGTACATTAACCCGATATGTCACTTGCTATGAAAACAATGTCATCAACGGATGAAATAATAACAACAATGTCGAGATAAACGATTATGGAGGAATGTTATCTTGTTTCCGATGACATGATGGCATTAAGTAAACACACTAAAACACGAAACGATTACAATGCTGTTATTAAATTCCTAAACTTTTGTAATTCTTAGTTGTTTGTGATAGATTGCTTGTCAACGTGATATTATTGTGTGCGTTTTCTACGTTATTAAAAACGCGACATGCACACAATTGTTTCCTTTTAAAAAATGCATTACATTAAAAGTATTTAACATCGAAATTCTAACAAATAATGTTTGGTGTGTTTGTATTAGTTATTAACAAACGTGGGTATTATATGCAATTTTTTTTCTCTTCACGAATTGTTCAACTTATTTAATCTCCATATTATGGTTATAACTATGTTCCAAACAAGATAACAATTTCTTAAAATAGACATATCAAAACGTTGATAATCAACTGTCGTTTTTATACTCGGATGCAATTACGGCAAATTAGAAAAAGTGGTTTGTGAATATAACTTTTTATGCACTGTATTCAGTAATCGAATGGCTAAAGAAGTAATCACGGCCGTAGACAGAAATTGGGCTGCCAATCATTGACGGTTATATCGATGTAATCGTCACGGCAGTTCGCCGAAGAATAAACAAAATACACAATGCTGCGTTTTTTTGTTGTTGATCGATGTCTATTCAGACTTATGGAATATCACAACAATTTAAGCATTGAGTTTTTCTGTTATTTACATGTACTTAAGTACAAAGTAAAGAAAATACATTGAACCTGCAAGAAATTTTTGTCGGATCTTAAAATATACTCGTACATTTGTATAAAAGTAAATTAACACACATTTTTATATCACGATACTGATATTTATGTCCTAGACATGTTAACATTACTGAATTCGTGTTTTTCTTTAATTATAAGAACAATACATATGTCCATACTTTAAAACTGATCTGCAGACATCATAAGAACGTTTTACATAAAAAGTGCTCTATACGCAAATGGAATAACGCCTACGGAAATATTATCTTGGGAACTGTCTGATGTTACCGTCTTCAATTATACATCGGTGATGTAACAAATAAATGAATTCAATATAAGTGATATGTCCCATTGAGCAATCAATGAAGAATATTGAAATACGAATTCTATTTATTCGGTCCAATTTAAGCCAACTCTTCTGGAGGAATTGGTATACTATAAACATTTATATGTAGCATTCTCTTAACTTTAAAGAAAGCGCACATATATACCTTTTGTTAAGACAGATTCAAAGTTTGCAATTCATAGTTTGTTATTGCATTATAATTCAAAGAACCGCATTTTGGGCAAGCGTTTCACAGTATTCATGTATCAAAAAGATTAATACATGCTTAGGTATAACTTTCTAAATTACATTTATTTAATGTCAATAATTTGTTTAAAGTCAACTGTGATGTATGTAAACGTACAAATCTTAAAACACTATTTTCAATTTTACATATATCATCAGAAATACAATGAAAGATGGTTGTAGCTTACTGTGTATAGCAAATGATTTTCTAATATCCATATCATCACATACGATAAAGTTAAAATGGAGGACGTAAAATTACATTCCTTTAAAAAATGTATTAATAATGTGCAATTAATAATTCATATACACAAATGGCAGTTGCAATTCAACATTGTTATGCTTATCTCAAGAAATATAGTTTCAATAGTTGGATGCTCACGGGAATGTATCGTAATCCTTTGTTATACTAGTTATGTAAATTGTGTTGAAACAGTTGACAACGATATGGATATTACGTTAAACAATTATGTTGTCAACGTTTCGAATCGTGCCATAATACAAATTGCACATACTTTATTATTAAATGAAACAAATTAGATACGTACTAATGTAAGTTAGGGAGATACAATTTTGTTTGAGTTGACATTTTAATGTGATCTACGATTTAAAAATGTCTCTTATAATTGTATTTGTTTGATGTATTATGTCATTTTCATCGAATAATTTCATCAACACAATATTTTTCTTTAACACGTATCGACATTATTTAGCCAATACATACTGATTTTAATAGTATGCATGCTTCAAATGTGTTCATACACGTTCTAATTCAATTTGCGTCATATGTTATGGTTTTAAACCCATTCACAGTTGATAATACTAAATTTATAAATAAAAAAATTAACTTATATCTAGATGAATCAGCAGAAGGAAAACGCTGATAAACGCTTGTAAAACGCATTTAATCATAAATAAGATACAAAAATAAATCTGTACCTGTCAATGCAAAAACATGTGTACATGTACTTATAAGTATATTATATAATCGCTCCACTTTATGTGATCATTTTTATTTTACAACGCACCTAGATACATTTTACTGAGATTATTTGATGCCCTGATTATTCGGACTAGTATACATTATATTTAGCCAATAAAACACCTGTTAAGATCAACACACAATGAATGCTTTAATTGTGATAGAAGTATGAATTAAGTTGATATCATGACTACGACACAGCCCTATTCAAATACCACACAGCAAAGATATATGGAAGAATGTGTTGGCAATCGTAACATTTACTAACCTTTACGCAACAACACAAAAACTAGCACGCACAATATACTGCAATCCATCCTCAGTTTTTGTGTGAAGACAGACAATCGTTAAAAACGCATCGATGTTTTAAAGGGCACTTTCAGGTATCGTTAGTAAAGTTCCTTGCATTGCATGATATATTTCTTCACATAAACGCATTTCATTCAACAGTATAATGTATCACAGTAGAACATTGTCTGCGCATGCATCCGTTTGAACGTCGAAAAATGTTCTCATGGGATTTATATATTCTTTCTGAAGAAGTACATTTATCAATCGCTGTCTTGGATATATAGAATTTAACCATTCCACAACTATGCGAATAATCCTCGACTATTATGTTTGTTCATACAAAACACAACCTTTTACAACATATAGATTGTGTGTTGCAAGACAATGTTTTATGATTCACTCTGTTACAAGTTGAGGGTATGGCAGAACTATTATTTCCATGTGCGTTATTTCTGAATAGACACCAGAAATAAATTTGTATTGTATCAGCCAGAAAAGTGCGTACTGAACCAATACATATACTGCGTCATAATGAGACCATCGAAAATGCCTTAAATCTAAACACAATTATTCTTCACAGACTAAACACGCTGGGCCGTGCGTAGATTAGCCTGGTGCGAATATTTGTAGATTCCTGAGATATATCGAAAAGCTATAAGATCAATAAAAACACTTTAAGAGGAACAAGAACCTTGAACATTAATATAGAAACCGACGTTTCTGTTAAATATTTTAGTATTTTGACGCTGATATGTTTCTGGAATCTTAGTTTTACTTTCAAAATACCACTGATACGTAACGCAACAATATTCCAGACGTTTTTTTAAAATCTGTTTGAAAAATGGTGTTTTGTATTTACTATTGCATTTTAGAAGTACCATATATTTTGTATTTGAACATTTAGAAAATAATAAACAAGATGTAGATACTTTAAAACAGCTATTTGTATTATTATTAATGTTTCATTCGTATTAACATTGTTGTTGTTATGATGCAGAACTTGTGTATTCCTTAACGTCTCCTAACTAATAAACAATTATTATAGCACAAACTTTCTCATTCTCGCCTTTAAAAGCACAACGATAATTCCATACACGCTAAACAGAAACGCAATCACATTACGGCTATCCAACAATATAAAGAAGTGAAAATCACAAGTGAGGTGTACACGAGTCTGCTACAAACTCATATCTGACTTTCTTCCGATACCGCGATGATTCTACAGGGAACGTACGCTCAGCGGCCGGTGTTAGATTCTATGACAGCAAAAGCCGTTATCGCCTGCGAGCAGTTTGTCGGACACGTAATGGCTTCCCTGTCGCAACAACTGGCCATCATTCGGACTCAATTATATCCAATTATTGTTCAATTATAGAAGCTCGATCACTTACTTGGTCTCTCGAGATATCTTAGTGGTTTAGGAAAGAATGAACGTCTATTTCAATCAGATCTTTTGGAAAGAAATACATTTTATCTAAGTTTTACACTGAACTCTTGTGTTTCTCGTACAGTATGTTTTCAGCAATACAATAAACAAAGTACGCAATTTTTCGATTTTAAAGCAGAATTCTTAATTCATTTTCATGGCATATACCTTTTTTTCTTTCGTCAATTTAAATACCGTTGCATCCTTACGGTCTATGTTAGTAGAGGGATTATATCGTCATTAAATAATGTGCTCGTGAACGTTCGTCTGTCTGTCTGTCTGTCTGTCTGTCTGTCTGTCTGTCTGTCTGTCTGTCTGTCTGTCTGTCTGTCTGTGCAATACCAATAACAAAGGGACCGAATTTCGTGTAATATAAATCTAAATTGCAAGGACAAAATGCCTTTACTTAATTTGAAGTTAAACGGATTAATAAGTATGTTTACGTAGACAATCTGGCTATTTACCCTGCATGTTACTAGCTGTTTTCACAAAGGCAATGAAATGAACAGTTTGCATGCCCGTTATGCATGTTGCTTCTTATTCGGACTTTCTGCTAGACACAAAGTAATCAGTATAACTTTTAACGGTTTCGCTTAACTGTTTACAGAATAATCGTTTCATAACAACACTAAGAAGCAGACAGTAACGAACTTGTTATTTAAACAATAACGGCTTGATGTATGTACGTTGTTTTTTAAACACGGCTGCATTCGGTAGATGGCGTCTTATGGGTATCTGCAAGCAATAAGCATTAGCCTGTTACCATAATGAACCGGCAATATGTTATTATTGGATGTTTGGACTAAACTATACATATAAGTATATTCATGCGATGTTTGCGTTCATCAATGCGTACATATCAATTATTAACAATCAATGTATATACTTCTTATTTCTTGACGCTACATGCACGACTAGTGCCATTAATGATGTTTTAAAATGTCGTAAATAATATCGATAATCACGCACGACAGACTCCACTCCAAGTTAATACAATATTTAGTACACATCAAATCAATTGATTAACAAGAACCAATTGACAAACTGTTACATTTCAAACGATACGTCGGAAATTGCTTATTTGATTCTGTGTTGGCGATCAAAGGCACTTTATATACTCTTTTTGGTTAAAATTGAATATTCAATAATTGTATTTATTCGTTTGCCTTGTTTGAGAGATGATGTCAAAGTCGTAATGGGCTAGTTATTGAAGGTAAACCTACCACGAATCTTTTGACACAGTGTCTTAAGATATTAAAGATCAAGTAAGCGATGTATCTACAGAACATTTGAAAAACACTAGGTGTTACAATGTTATAAAGATCGTTAATATGTTTCATCACAAAAAGTATAACGTGGCTTTCCGGGTAAACATATCCGTTCTCTTCTGACAAAAATCCAGAAAAAGGCGCAATTTTGTTAGTCAGTTAAAATTAACCTCACTTAAACGCAGTCAGCCCCATATACTCAATCATCCCCCGAGGCTTATCAATCATTTATTTCAAAATTCTGGTAGTTTATTTATTCATCTGATGTCTGTTCAATAATGGATGCCCTTAAACGCCAGAAAACAATTCCATGCCTGCTGGATATCAACATGCAATATAGAATTACCAACACATTTCTTTGACACAATGTACAATGACTAAGGTATTTCTACAGTTCTTATATTGTAACGAAATTAAGAACTAAACAACCATCACTGTTAAAATACTAGATCTGCGTATACATGTTATGAAATATAAGCTGGAAAGTATTAAGTTACGTGTTAATGTTATAAGGCATGTTTCTTTTGTTTAATACTAACAATGTGAAGTGCGAATAGTTTATGATGACACGTCTTAAGGATGCATTCCACACTTCAAACCATTCAATTTGAAATTGAGAATAACGTTATACACATTACGTACATTTTGGCAGGTAGCACAAGTTGCCCATTCAGTTATTTCACCAACAACAAAATTCGGCTGTGCCCAATATTGCCAATTACATATTCACTTACAGTAACTGAGTATCCTGTTTTGTTTTCTGATAATCAGTTATATTATATGACTAATACGATTTTTTCTTCATTATTATCTTTAAAGGTACAAGCAAACCATAATAACTATTTAACAAAAACAAAGTTCCTAATAATAGTTCGCAGTAGTGGAAAAAACATGATCTTTTTCTCCTGTTAAGATAAAGTGATAACACAAAAGGTTTCTACTTCCAGATAAAAATTGAATATTTTTCACGACGAAGTTTTGAATAAACGTTTTAATCAAATACATTATGCACATCTTTCACCTGTTTTATTGTTTTATCCACGAAATCCAGTAATACTTTCAAAACGTGTGCACTATACAAATTAAAATAAAAAATAAAATACAAAGACTCATAAACAAAAATATGATTTTTGATTATACTATGTACACAATGTATTTTATTGGTTCTGCAAATGCAAATGCATTTCAGGAAGCTAAGATGTGTTTTTATCAATCGATCAAACAATGGCGAGGCAGAATACATTAACATAATGAATCATAAGCTCGATGGATCACGTCTTCGTGTCTTACTTATATCAAATATCATAACGGATTACAGATTTGTATCACATGATGATATAAATAAGATGTAAAAAGCCCATTGCGTTATCTTATTATAATTCCAAATTAATCATGGTTTCTTGGAAAACAGTGGCATGTCTGAGTAGAAGAAAATTACCAATGAGTAAAATGTATACATGTGTTTGTTCAAGAGTCTATATAGACTATACAGAATTCTTCCGCTGATTGCCATGAATTACATATGATTAAAGACACAAACAAGGAATGATACTGTATCATTTAGAAATAACAAATCCATTAAATGATATAATACAGATTTCGTTTTATGTGTCGTATTTCAAGCTTCTAAAAATCAGATACGTTTGGAGTTCTTAATTGACTAGATTGCTTGTATACGCGTTTTTGATATTGAAGTGTTCGTTGTGAAAAGACCAATAATAAATGTGTGGATATTCAATGCGATGAAAACAATATTTATTTATTATTTAGATAAAGCAAGATGTGTTTTATCTAACAAGATATTTAGTCATATTTGTTTCTAAATATAGTATTAAAGTTTAGTTCTTTGTTTTAGAGCATAACCAAAATAAACGAATTCCACGAGAAACTGGTTTATACAGGTACATATACGATCGATTAAATTAATTCAATAAAGAACAATTACATTTAATTCAAACTTTAAGCATCAACGTAGCCAGGCGATATCTTGCTTAGAATATCGTAACTCGATTTCACCTTAATATGTTAGTTTGACGGATAATGCTCACATTCCATTTATCCATGTAAATTGTAATACATCCGTGGATTGTTTTAACTATTGGTAAAAACAATAAACGTGTTCGCGATCAGACGAAACCTTCTTAAAGAAATGTGTCGTCAGTCATAATTGAATGCTTTAGAATATGAAGGATACGTAAGTTATTTACCCCCTAACTGATTATTAATACAAAAAATAATAATTTTATTTTCACGCATGTTTGCTTTGTGTATTTGTGAACCCGATGAACTGTATTTTGCTGAAGTGAATACAATATTGTATTTGTTCTTTTTTTAATATACATCTATTTATCGTTCGGAATACATTATATGTGAAATTCAAGGACTAAGGAAAAACATATTAATATAGTCAGCAGAAAATGTAATTCCCGTGTGGAGCTGACCATCAAAGTGGTGATGCAACACTTAAGTTTAATTGGATTAAACCGAGCAGGAGAAAATGTTTTATTGACTGGATTTGACATGCGTCGTAAAGTGATCTCAATAGGGTGTCTCATGGGCGTTAAGGCAGACATAACTTCCTCGACATAGTGTCAATAATTTCTGTTATGAGAAAGCTAAGGGCAAAGATGTGAGCTGTAAGTGTCATCCATTGGCCCACAGTTAAGAGTTTCAGACTACAAAATGAGTCAGGGTTAATATATTGTATAATTTATTTCTTTTAAAATCAAACTAGTCAAAGTAAAGTGTTATCGGCGTGTTTATATACATGTTATGAATAAACCCTATTATTAAAAAAATGCTTTAAATAAAACGACCATATATCTTTAAATCATAATACATGAATGTGCTGATACAAAGAAGGATTTCCACAACAAATATTATATCACTTCAAAAACATGTATCGATATTATCCAATTTCTCCTATATGATTCAGAATTTCATGGAAATGAAATCACAACTTGTATTGTAGGGTTCACAAACTTTGATCAGTTCACTGGTATGCAATTAATGTCGCTTGTCCGATTTGCATCATTAACCGAGAAAACGTTAATTACTGTAGTAGTTTTGTCATACCCAATTAGTTACTGTTCTTTTCTATGCTTGAGGCATTCTTAAAATGCCGAATAAATCATGTATGTGTGGGCCAAAGCGTCTGCCGAACAAACAGTTTGTGTAAATCATACCGAACACATCATATGTAAGGCGGTAATATTCACAGTATTCATTGACGTTTTTTTTGTTCGCAGAATTTCATGCTTGTTTGTCTTTGATATTGTGACTACGTCTTTATTCAACTATTGAAACTCTTTAAAATAATGAGGTCATGAAGCGTACCTTTCTGTTTTTATTTATTGACACATTATTTAATCCCTCATTTAAGACTGTAGGTCAGCATGTCTTGCTTCGGATTCACCCGACACTGAAATTTTATTGTCAATTTTATTTCAATCTTTAGTTTGAAGGTTTTATGTCCTTTATGCAACGTTATTGAGTTCGGTCATACGTTCAGATAGTTTGACACTGTCATTCTTTTACGAATATTGGTTCTTTTAAAAGCGGGATGAAAGCGATTACGAGATAAATAATGCGTATTACAGTTTTTACCTTCATTATTTCAAGAAACTGAGAGTCCCAATCAAACATATGTGAATGACTTTATTTGGCATCGACTAAATGGTGTAATTACAAGTATTTTTGTTAAATCCAAAATAAGAGTGATATATAAGTTTATATATTCATTATAGTTAATGAACAGAAACTAAAAGATTATAATTCAATAAGCAACTAGATTTAATTGTTGCATTAATATAAACATTTAAGAGTCAAACGCGGTCATCTAATAAATCGATGCATACTGCTACCGCATATATCGTCATATTTAATTCATAAAGTGTATCGATTGAGAGGGAAGCACGAACGCTCTTGTATAATCAGATGCGATCTCTAATTAATGAATGATCGTCATCATGGCATTTGTATTGCCAGTAACCATCTAACAAAGTTTATTCTACAAAACAAAGTTTAGTAAAATAAATGTATGTTTGCTTGTTTCACAGGTTTACTCAATCAAAATTAAGTCCGTATAGTACATTTAAAAAAAGGTGCTATAAGTCACTTGCTAGTAATTGAACGATTTTCGTGTAATTAATTTTACCTATGTCTTATATTGAATACATGTATAAGTAAGGTAGTGCATCTGTAACACAACTATATAACTAAGCTAAATTGTTTAACAATAGTAATCATCTTCATTGTTACAGAGACTGACATGAACAATAGCGTTACTCTTAACCGTCAAATTTATGGAACTTCATTGTCTTACTGGGACCAGTTTCTCGTTTTTATAAAATGTACAAAACGTTTCACTTAAAGTAAAATTCGTTTAATTTGTGTTATTCATATACTTCTTTATTATGATTACGCCCATTAAACATTGTGAATAATTACATACGAATAATACACAGCATTAAATATGAATGTAACATAATTGGTTATGACAAGGCTATTTTATAAGCTATAACATGGCCGTTTTTGGAATTTTAATTTATCAGGCTAATCAGGTTCCGCTTACATTTTTAAACAACATGAAAAAAAAAATGCAGTTAGGATGATGACTTTACAGGCTTATCAGAGACGATACTTTATGCACATTCAATAAGTCCGGTTTTTCCCAGAGCAGAGCTCAAATGTAATTTGACAATAAATAATAATAAACAAATACTTTATACTGCAATTACTTGAAACATAAGGGAGATATAGGCGTTAAACTTGTTATACACATACGTGGCTATGTGAGATTTATGCACATTGTGTCTCCAATAGCCACACGTCTTGTTCAGAGAAATTCGGAACAAAAATTCACGTTGAAAAAATGGTACTGATTATCTTTATTAAACGTTTCATATTAAATCAATTAAGGTATTGCACAATTGAGTGTGGTTCTGGTCGAGAGAGCACTTCTGTTTTCTTGCTATTCTCTCAAAGTCTTGTGTATATGCAAACTCATATTGGTTCTATTTCCAAACATGTGCAGATGATCACCATTTTGTTCAAAACTTAGTCACTCAACATAAAAATACCTTCACCTTCAATTGACAAGAATACGATGACTAAGGTATTTTCTACGGCCACTGTGGGATTAAGAGTCATTAATTATTCAATATTCACATACTCCGTGAATATATTATTGTAAAATAGCATGTTGCAAACCATTTTAAATACAGTTTAGGATTGTGAATTGCTTAAACGAAAGACATAGGCAATCAAAATTAATATAGTAAATCAAGTCAAATAACAACGGAAAAAACTAAGTTTATGATCCATGTACATCCAACTTTTGCATACAGTGATAACATAACCTTTACCAAAGAAAAACACACTTTTTGACTATAACAAATGTTTTTTACAGGTGACCAAGCACACGTGAGAAAAAGATGCACGATAATGTGTTTACACAAAATAAATCTGATTGATATGATGTTCGGGGTTAAATATATATGAAAACATACATTTTCTTTTGCTATGTATATATCGTGTTAGTGTGTGTGTGTTTGCGTGTGATATTGATATTGTAAAGTCTATTAACAAATGTCACCTAGGTTGCCATTCTGCTCTTGGTCTAACAATCTCAATATTAATTGCACAGAAGCAGCAATTTAATTGTGGCTTAATATGCATGTGATTGTGAGTAATAAACATTGATCACGCTTCATCACATGTTGTCCTTAAATTAACAGTTCAGCGAGTGTTACGTTATTAACCACCGCGCAATAGTTACTGTTGCAATGCCTATATCTCTATAGGGAGGTAATTAAAAGTCAGCTGGAAACTGGGAGTGTCATGCTAATGTCATTAAATGTGGTATAGACATGTTGAATATCTCACAGACTGTTATAAATAGTTCAATAATTCAAGCAATTAGTATGGTTCTACAGGTTAATTGTATAAACTGGTATTTTACATGTTATGTTTATCAGAAAAGATAGTGAAGCATAATACGCAAATATTCAGTTTTGTGTACGAAGTGGGTGTACATTTAGTGGAAACTGTTTGCCATAACAGGTGTATGGTGATAAAAACGATGCTTAGATTTGTCTTTATTGATATCAATTCAATAGCGCCAGTAATATTTGATAGTTTGCTCTAGATGTATTGATCTCCTCCAAGCTCGGTTAATCTTAGAGCGATGTCAAGAGACAGTTTTTACATGTGTTTTCCATTTAATGTTGTTGGTAAAGTGGGTTATTCATTAGATCAAAGTGTGGACAAATGTTGGCATATTATTGTGACAAAAGTGTTTCGTTTTATGCAACAGTGAATTGTGAACTTTAACTAGACAATTAACATGGTATATATATATAATAGTTTTAATTAACACTAATGCATTTCTTAAAGAATGGATATGGAATGGATAGATACAGAAGCTGCTTTATTTAATGTGTATTTTCATCATCCCCAGTAAAGCAGGGTATAAAGACAACTTCATGTAGAAATTCTAAGTTTAGAAATATTTTAAAAACCTATTGCCTTATCGTTTTACGAGTGTATAGATGCTCGATACTTACGACACAAGCGTACTTAATGTATGTGTAAGGTACTTGGTTCACCTGTCACGGTTTAGCATCCATGTTTCAATTTCCTTTCGGCATAGATCATTTGATTAAAAACGTGTTAGACGCCTCTTTTGGATTATGATTTGATCACGGGTAAGTGAGACGTTCGGCCTAAACCCCTGTGCGTTTCGGTCACCCCAGTTGTATTCATGATTTTATTTGCATGTGTAATGTTCTGTTATACAATTATTGCATAAGAACAAGAGTGTCTGTTCTGATAGAGATTCTAGAGTTTTATTGTTTGCTCTATTACCTTTGTTGAAGAAAACACGTCTACAAACATTTTTTTTATTAATACCATATTCAGTTTGATTGGCATTTTATATATCCGGAGGTCTGCAATCTGCTGAGATATAGCACTTACGTTGTGTGCTAATCAAGTTGACCTGTACGCTATTTTGCAGTTAGCTATTTATGAGTTTTAACGTATGTTACATTTGATCAATGTTAACAAGGTTAATTCGCGAGTTCGCAGTGGCATATATTGAAACATAATGTCAGTTAGTGAGAATCGGCTTACCCTCTTAAAATGTCTAAGCAATTACGATGTATATTTGTTTTACGTTCCTCTATATTGAACTCGTCATTAATTCAATCTGATACTATACTGGCTTATTGTTTTAGGAATCCTTTAAATTTATATAATGGTATGTATTGCGTCTGGGTATGTATATAACATACATATCAGTTTGTTACGAAATTGTACTAAACATACTTGCAATTAAAGTTGTGTTCTTACAATGCATAATTATATATGTCTACTCATCTATTGCACATTTTTTATAGTGTATACATTGCAAGGTAACATTGACTAGCATTGATATTTTGAAGTAATCCTGACTTTATATTGGTTGAAAATCCTCTCAACATCATTTGAGCCGTGGGGTGAGTGTTGTAAACTCGAGCCCTTTGCATACTATTCCAACAAATATAACAATGTATTCAGGTGTTTTGCACTGCACTGTACAAATGCACGATTTGCCATTTACAATGTATACAAAATGCATATATAATGCATTTGATATATGATTATGTTAATCGAGAGTTAACCCGTGTTAGTTTTCCTATTGTGTGGATTTAAAATCATTCATAATATGATATAAACTCAGTTGTTTCTGTCAATGTTTGAGAAGTGATAACAGTTATACCGAATTGTTAAAACTGTAAATGAAAGCGAACTGCTTAATTGGTTTTACTTTAAAGGTATTCGTATCATACAACATGTTTTTGTTTCAGGAATGTGAAGGTAATCGCAAAAGCAAAACCATTAACTTGAATATTATCATAACATCGAGCCATATTAACTCATAGCCTGTCGTGTTTTTCTTGCATTAAGGTTGTTCGGCAATTGGAGCGAACGAAATATCTTATATCATTTGTGAAACGATATTCGAGCAAGCGAGAAAGGCGGTAATTAACTGCGAACAAATATCGGAATATATATATTTCACAACTCAGTAAACGTGTGATAATGACGTAAAATACGTACATCGTTACTGCAACTTATATATAAGCGACATTTTACTTAATTGTTCATTTGATGCATTACGTTTTCATTGTATTCACTTTATTGCATAATGATGTATAATTATATTCTCTTTATATTATGATATAAACCATCATATTATTACGCCATGACAATATTAACTATCAAACTCGGTTTGGTTTCATGCTTGGTCCTGTTTAGTAAGTACGTTCACTTTAACCAACGTGTGTCACGTTACTGCATCCAAACCGTTACCCCACTATTTTCCTCTCCGTGTACTTGGTGTGAGATCACTTTAACCAGGTCCAGTATTGTTTAGAAATATCTGATCGTTTTAATGCACTTATGACAAGTGGTGTGAAATGAGGCTCAAGTGGCACTGAAAGGTGTCAGTGTAACATGACGATACAGATGAGTGATCAGCTGTCGATGTAGGTCTTGGACATGAACGTCGCCCGATAGCTGTTATGTGAAAATGATTATTCTGCAAGGACATTGACATGCGATAATGGTCGAGTTTCAGATACAGTGAACCGTGAAATGCGAATGAAACATTCGGAAGTGCAGTAGTTTCGACAGGATGCACAAAGACGTTCACATTTTACAGTCATGTTGGAGGATAGTTGTGTAATATGGAACACTGCAAGTTAACATGTAATTGTTCCACAATAAGCAAATGTTTAAATGTTAGGCACACAGGTGTGATAGTAAGACAAAATCCAGACACTAGCACCACACTCGAAACGACACAAAGTTGTAAAGTTCTATGATTGTGTGTTGATATTGTAATTCATATATGCAGAAATTCTATGTTCTTTTAACTTCGGTACGACAACGAAAGTACACAATAAGCTTCGATACGAGGAAGCAAAGAAGAGTGATATTATGAAAAATACATGTATTAGTGATACTGGTATATTTGCAAATTAAGATGATTCGAAAGTCATATACAAAATGTAAAGGCAAATGCAGTATGATAAAGGTTATTGTCAATATTTAAACGGACACACAATAAGTGATAAGTGTACAATATGACCGATCATGCGTGAACATTCAATGTGGTCGAGTGTAATATCGCAACCAACCTGTGGAGCAATTATAAGCACAACTGGTCATTAGCGTTATTTATGATCTTCTTCGCGGCATTAAATTAACAGACACGATCGTCGAGAGCATTGATGGTCATCGACAGCATCATGCTTGCCATCAGCGAACTGTTCATGCAGGCGTTCGAAGTTTGCATTTTGTTTTGAGACGAGAGGCTCTTACTTTGACAATGGAAGGAAGTTATGCTGTTTTCAAAGTCCTGTCTGACACTGTTTATAGCTTTTGACACCGCGATTTTAATAATGGCTTAAATATTTGGTTGACTTTTTTCAATAAGGTCGTGTATGTCCGGCACCATCAATGCTTTAAGTTCGGTTCCATGCTAAGAGTACCAGGGGTATGGACGTTAGACATAATAGAGCGCTATCTTTAATGCGTAGTTTCGTTGAGATTCCGTCGAGCGTGTGTCGTCTGGTAGCGTTCAGCGAGAGGTATACTGCTAAACGCGCTATCATGATGTAAACAATATTGCCCCTGTCTGATAGTGAGACAATTGCAGAGTTTAATTTATATTCAATAAAAATGCAAAGAAATAATGAAAGTTTCACCACGATATATGTAGCCTCCATAACACATATATTCACAAAAAGTTAATTTAACGAAAACAGTTTACAAGCGAGTTTTTTGGCATTAAATAACAGTATAATAAAATAAAAATCCATCTAGTAGAGAAATGCAACTCCGCCATTTAACCCTTCCGAAAGTTTAATTAAGACCTGAAACCGACTTAGAAAACAGCGTTAAGGAAAGAATGTCGGCGGATTTTCAGAGTGTTATAACTGACTGGTCTTCCTTATAACCAACACACAGAACAGTGAGAGCTTCATGTAATTATTGCACTCTTTTTAAAGTGTATTATATCGAATGATAAACACATGCACACACATGATGAATGTATTTGCTCTTATACTCGTAGTGTACGAATTACATGTTTTATGAATGAATTGCATATAAATTTGTTTTTAATAATTTATTTGGATTAGTTCTGCAATGTTTGGATGCATATTATATTCAGTGCTGCATTTTCAACATTTTGATGGAACAATGGTATGCGCTCCTGCATATGTATTCTAATTAGCGTCAATTGTGCCACCGTTTTCAACATGACATTGATACATTGTCTGATCATCTGATGCGACAAATAGATTGATGTTCCTACGCTGAAACCTTTCTACATTCCGAAAATTTCTCTTTGAAGTTGGAATGTTACGATAAAATCTCAATAATCCAATCATTCTGTAGTTCGTCATAATTTCAATATGTAATAATGATTCGATTATAAATCTTATGAATTATATATCACAAATATGTATAATAAGTTTTAATCAATTTCTAGATTATTTTATATAATAGTTTTTCCTCTAAATAAGTATAACACGTCATATGATGATACTTTGTGTTTTAATTGCCTACATGTAGTTATCCTAATTGAGAGTGTGATTATTATACGTGCATGCATTTACTTGAACATATCAACATTAACCTAATTTTGCCATTATGGAAAGAGCATCTAAACAGACAAATATTGTACACTGTCAACCATTAGCTTTATTTGGTTTCTAAACTAATACGGTCTGGCAAGTTAAATCTGCTTCTGATTGAAAACTTTGTCAATTAATGAGTTATTTAAACATTCAATCCACCCGTGTTAACATCCATAAATATGAATTTATTTCGCTAATGCTATCACCAACAGACGCGTTTTCCCTATTGATCAACCTACCGACGTATTTTGTTAGATATCATTGACGTATCGCGTGCGTGATAACAGTGTCTAGGAGGGATTCGGTTGGATTTCGCATTCTGATTAATGAATGTCCCCACTATTTTATCTACCGAACACGGGCAATGTATATCCGATACGCGAACACACATTCATTTGACTGAATAGACTTGACTGATATTCGAATGTTGTAGATTGTATAGTCGGGGAAATGAAAGTCATGCATGATGTCGATTATGTTTACGTCGTTTCCGGATTGAGTTATTTTTGTTACAAAGCAATACCAATGTCAAAGAATCTCGCCTGCAAATCAAGTACTGAAATCAAGTACTGAAATCAGATTGTATTGCTTGTTAATTGTGTTCTTTTTTGTAATTGTTTGTTATACTTTAGCCAGATCTTTTTGTTTGCTATTTAATAAATTAATAAAGGCGATGTAATAGGTTTATATTATACATTCCTGCAACAATCTCTTCGCTGGAGAAACTACCTTACTAATTACACATTGAGACTCAAAGTGGTCTTACAAATTTTTTCATGCTGCGTAAAATTCTTCACCTGACACGGTTCTAGTCTCTTACATCAGTTTTATCTACACAAATTTTATAAGCAGACAATAAGCACGTTAACGGATCATGCTTTTACAATCAATACGACATAAATAGTTGATTGACCATGCGTTTTTGAAAACCAATAATAATATGTTTACGAATAGTTGTTATCATCTTCAGGGTGTGCATCTGAAACATGTCCACGTTTATGTGAATTAAGTTATCTTTAGAGTTTTCACCATCATTGGAATGTGATTCAGACGTACACGACATGACGGATGTGTTGATTCGGTTCATATGAATATATATTTTGTGTATACCTTTTCGCAAAGCAACTTAAATGTGGAACATGCATTTGTTATTAATCATAAGTGTATCGTATAAAAGGTGAATTAATAACTCGAAAAGCTGTCACGTGCTACAAAGCGAAATAAAGCTGCGTCTATCAACTTTTGAACTCTATTGACCACGTGCCACATTTGGCGATAGAAAGGTACAAAACAATTATAAATGCAAAAAAACGGCATACTCCTTAAAACATCAACATTTTCTGTAGTTTACAAAGTAATGAGATATTAAATACTTAAACTAAACGAAAATCGGCGAAAATCGCTGCATTAGTCAGAGTATCACATCCAATAATTACGACATCTGATTGATCACCTCGAATCGATATATATATATATATGATTGACATATATTACCTTTTCAACGAAAGTCTCCCGTCCATTGATCAGTGTTTCAAAACTTGTTTTTGATCAATGTTTTTAAATGTTTCCTATGTGTTATTATGTGGCAATACTTAACGTTATTGTATTGTTTATTTATTAAATATGACAAATTTTACATTTATGACTCCCGAAATTATTCAAGTAAATCTTGTGTTACCGTTTTCGTATCAAAGTGATAACATGTTGTGTTGTTTCTCTTTTATGCAAACGAGTATCGCACAGAGTCGTTGCTACTCATAATATATATGCATTTAAAAATAATTTTGCTAAGTAAATAATAACAGTGTGTATAAGACACGAAAATGTACGGTATCCTTTAATTGAATGTCTAGACAAGTCACAACTGACCTAGGAATATAGTGTTGTGTTTGTAATTGTATTGCAAGTCAGTTCATGTCTCAACAATGCCTCAACAAGTAGGGTAAAGTGATTTTCTTTTTTATATATGTTTACTGAAGTTCTAAAACCAACTTGCAGGGCTATAATATCTAATCTAGATTTTAGTGGTAAATTCTTTTGATTTAAGTCGACATCGTGAAAAGCTCTTTATAATGCAAACAATAAAATCGTTTCTCTAAAGATTACAGTGTCTTACAACAATAAATAGTTAACTGATTTATTATTATATTTTCGGCAGACGCCATTCGAGTGTGCCCGTATTAATGTTCTATATTCAAGTGAAATACCAATTAATGGTTTTCGGTCAATTCAGTCATTGCACATTGAGTCTGCCTTTTGAAGTCTTTGTCGATGAGGAAGCCACTGTCTGGGATCTGGGTGAAGTCGAATGGTAGCATCATGTCGTTGGGGAAGAAGTAGTTTAACAGCACAATGGTTATATCGATCGTGGAGCCTTGTTTTCGATGTAATCTGTCTCTTCAATGTTATTATGTTTTCCCTTGCAGTTTCTGACGAGAGTCATCCCTTATTCCCCCTTGACGATCTCTTCTAAATATCATCTTGCTGGTGTGTGTCCTGTATGCAGAAAATGTTGATGATGTGTAAGTGCAGAAAACAATCAAAATGCGTCTTCTTTATTCTTCATCATTCTGTATTACAGTGCATTGTATTTATACTTGGTTTCTTGTTTGTGGTTGTGGTGGGGTTTTGGCTTGGCTAGTAGCTTTCAAAATCCGTGTCCTTGATAAATGGGACGAGTTCAAATTTTACATTATCTGGGGTTTTACTTCATCAAGGCAGTGAGCCCGTCCCTGCACCTGCATGATGGGAATTCACATTGCGAGCAACTGTTTCGTTGTCTTCAACTCCAAATGTCATACTTCGCTGAGTTGCGTGACACCAGTCTGCTCCTCTCCTGTGTGCACAGGGAGAGAGTGTTTTCCAGAGATCCGGAACTTGGAGCTAGAGGAAATAGCGAATCTATTGATGGCTTGAAATTCCTTGCGGAGTACATAGTATATTGAGATATTTCTCTTAGGGATGAGAGTGCCCTTCGAAACAAAAACAAAACGTTTAAAAAAGCCTACCAACATCGTCAGTACACACGTTAAATCCGTGTTGCATGTCAATATGGGATACATACTATGACAAACTATTTAATATAAAGTTGTTTATGTTTATAAATATTTTATAAAAAAAGTCATGTACACGTGCTCCTGTATTAATGTAACGATGATATTAGAAAATGGTCGCCCTTGCAATATTAAAGTTAATAATTTACATTATACGATAAATACCAGTTTTCTGTGAAACAAAATGAAGAAAAGATGAATTACTAAATGATTCAACAAAACTCACATTATGAATGTGCGTTGTGGTTGGGCGAAAATGTTTGATATACCATGGTCAAGCAGTGATCATTTATTCGTAGTGATAAAAGCTCGAGAACAAATAGTGAATATGTTATTGAAATATGACCATGTTTCTAAGAAAAAATATGATATAAAATCGGAATCGAAATATAAACATCACATTTGCAAAACATTTCATCATAAACAAACGATACTTATGCAAGACTGTCTATTTGAATACGTTACGTTTCAGCAGAGATGGCATTTCTAAAACCCGACGTACGGTTTCTAACTACAACATTTTCGATTGTGGAAAATACGTTCAGATAAAAAGATAATTCAATCAAACGTTATGTTTCATGAACATGTATAGAATATAAAAGCATATACACTTTTTGAAAATCGAAAAAAACACATTCCATGGTACGTTTTTAACACAAACATTCCTTGCAATACGATTATTGTCATGCACGTGTAAAACCTGTTTCAACACACACATAAGTCAACTCCTCAATAGAAAAATAACGCAAACTAGTAAGATATGGCTGTTTTACACGCATTGTTGATACGCCCAAAATAAACAGTTTTATAGTTATTTTTCAATGTATTTCATAACTTTTTGCTCATCATAAGCAATGCAAGGCACACATATATATGTCTCTTAGTTTTGAGCTCCTGGTCATTTTGTAACAGCATTTCTTGATATAATGAGTCCCATATGCACGGATAACTCATCGACAACAGACCCATCATATGCCCCAAGCAGTAATGCTAACACTAGTGCTGTGATGGAATAGGTCAGATAGGTTGAAGAAACGCTTAATGATCCGCTCGCCTGTGAATAACTTGCATCTGTGACAGACCCTGAAAGAACAATAATGTCTTGAAACGGCTTCACAGTGAAATAAACCAATGTTTTTGCGAGTATTGCTCTATTTTCATTTTCAGATAATGATCATCATGTAAAAGCATTTCTTGATATAATGAGTCCCATATGCACGGATAACTCATCGACAACAGACCCATCATTTGCCCCAAGGAGTAATGCTAACACTAGTGCTGTGATGGAATAGGTCAGATAGGTTGAAGAAACGCTTAATGATCCGCTCGCATGTGAATAACTTGCATCAGTGTTTGACCCTGAAAGAAGAATTATGTCTTGAAACGCTTCACATTGAAATAAACCAATGTTTTTTGCGATGATTGTTTTTAAAATGAATAGTTGTAGAAACAGTGCAATCAATATTTACTGATGTATTAACGATAGTTTTATTTTAATAAATCGTTTGGTGACTCGTGCACCGTCCACGTTAAATAGAAAACAATGTCACGTGCTGGCTTATTTTGGATGTAGATTCTCTTTTTCGAATGCAATATCAATTTTATAGATGAATTCATTCATTCGCAAAACTTCCAACCTTTACCATTTTCGACTTTTCGACCGTAAACCTACATTTTGTGAAGCAATCAACCAGTATGTATATAACAGGTATTAAGATATATAACATATAAATCAAACGTTACTATATTAAATACAATTTAAATTTACCTCTTCGATAGACATGCGGCTTGCCTGCTGCAATATAAAACAAACTAATTTAAAATCGAAGTAGCTGTTTACAAATCCTTGTTACTATCCGACAGTATTATACTTTACTGAATACCGTATTAAACATCACACATAACACAACGGTTTCAATATTTCAATACACAAACGTATAAACGCTCCTTTGCATAACTGTCCATCGTATTTAGATTTTGTAATTATTTAAACAATACATTGAGAATATTACCTGGTATGAGACGAATAGATACATTCCATAATGTTAACAAGAACTACATGAAAAAACAATCTCTGCTTAAATTGCATCTGACAATAAAACAAACAGCGTTCTAAATAATCACCGCTAAGTACATCGACTCTGATGCTGTCTATCTTCAGATTAGGACCTCGGCACAGGTACACGCCCATGTCTTGTAGTGAACTGTGGTAAATAATCAACACGCTGTAGTATGTATACCCCTCTATATGCTTCAAGATGCTCGTCCTGTCCATCCATTGGGACGCCGTAGTCACTATCGGCTCACTTTGGAAGAACCAGTCAACTCCATCAAACATATTGATTACACCGGTTACTTTGCACATTAGACGAATGGTTTCCCCTTGATTTACGTACTTGGTGCCTGTCAATGTTAAATCTGAAATATTAAATTTATTATTTGTGCGAGCGATGTAAAATCACTAGTTGAGCACTTAAGCAAGTAACATCGCCGTGGCGTAGTGGATATGGTGTCCGCCTAGCGATCGGGAGGTCATGGGTTCGAACCCCACTGGGAGCGTTCCTTTGATCTCCCCCAAAGACACCAAGTACTGGTTCTAGTCCCAGGAAACGGACTCAAGAGCGTTTATATAAGCCTACGGCTTTCGATGCAATCGAGCTGAAAAATAAAATAGGTTTAAACTAAGCAAGTAACATGTTATATCGATATTAATTAAATAATAAGAATTATGTAAAATGAAATTTTAAACGTACACATACTGACTGCAATATACAAAAAAACAAAATAAGTAAATGAAGAAGTTCTGGTTTAACCGATAACTTTATAGTATTATTGTTTATCGTATAACAATGTGTATGATGCAATTGCTAGTAAACGTTTATTAAGCAAATAAACTTACTGTCGTTAACTGTAAAACGCAACACACCGTAACGGGTCGGAATAAACACATAGCAAAACGGCTGTCAATTATCCTAGCTTGCCGTGGTAATCTTGACAAAACGTAACAAAACGTAACAAAACGTAACAAAACTTGATATAAACTTAACATGTCGGGGAATGAATAGGATTCCCGTCAGGGTGCGGACCCTTTTCGGGTTCTGTTACGGCCTGCTACGTACTGTCAAGTTTTGTTGCGTTTAAAAAGTTCCATCACGTTTCTCATTTCCGCTCATACCTTCAAACCGCTAATTGACCGCTGTAGATTACTCAATTAGTCATTGAACTTTGAATCAATGATTGGTGGGGGTAATTATACATCGCGTGACGATGCTCAGTAGGCATGGGAATGTTTTCTGGCGTGTTATGGCATACATTATTAAAGAGACATCGGTTGGAATATATACAGAACCAGAAAGTTCAATTAACTTACTGATACAATCATCGTCTAAGAAGGGAGGGGCTGATTGCGTTTAAGTGAGAATAGTTGTAAATGACCGACTAAATTGCGTCTTTTTCGGGATTTTTGTCAGAATATGCCAGATATATTCACCCGGTGCGTCATATTTATATTTATATTAAATGAATACGCGAATTCTGCTTTACGATGTTTGAGCAAATCTCAGTTCATTGTGTTTTTGTTCAAGATCGTAGCCGTCGGAATACGCAAGTTATTGAAGAAACACCTACCACAAAAGTATGGACCTTATTGACATGAATTCTAAAGTTTAAGATAACATCTCCATGTGTTCAGACAGCAATAATCGAAATATCTTTTCAACATCTAATGAAATAATTTTAAAACTCACAACTCCCAGCTAGCATTTAATAAACTCCCTAGAGAGATTTGTACAATGAAACTGTGCGTGATGCATACTAATTAAACATCCAACGAGCAGTTACATTCTGTTTATTGTCAATCATCAGGTAATCAATAAGCTTTTTACTAAATATTCTATACCTTATTATCAATAAATATAAATTAAAAAAAATATATATTCGGGTTTCTGTGATTATGCATAGTTAAATTTTTCAAGCCGTTCATTGGCCGTAGTAAGACCCGTCATTGTTCTTTTGGTTAATTAAAGAGGTTCCATGTTCAGCGACGATCTTCCCTATGCATATTGATGTTTCCTGGCAAACAGAGACATACATTATGGAAAAACATAATTTGAATAAATAAGTCGCCGAACCTTAATTGTATTTTTCATACAGTCATAGCCCAGGATTCAGTGTGTACTGGTGTACATGGACAATTAACGTGATGACAGCTGAGTTCAATATACATATGTTCTGTGTACATTGACCTGATATATCACTTAATATTTAATCAATATCATTAACGGATGAAAAAAATAACAGCAATGTCAAAATTAACGATTATGGAAAAATGTCATCTTGTTTCCGATGACATGATGACATTAAGTAAACACACTTTAAGATAACAATGCTGTTATTACATTCCTAAACCTTTTGCAATTCTTAGTTGTTGTGATAGATTGCTTGTCAACGTGATATTATGTTGTGCGTTTTCAACGTTAATAAAACTCGACATCAACGCAATTGTTTCCAAATAAAAAAATGAATTTCATTAAAAAGTAATTAACTTCTAAATTCAAACAAATACTGTTTGGTGTGTTTGTATTAGTGATTAACATATGTAGGTATGGGTAAACTCCTATACAATTGGATTGTTATTGTTTTTTCGATAATATGTTTTTATATTACAGATAATTGATTTCTCTTCACGATTTTTCAACATATTTAATCTCAATATAATGGTGATAACTATGTTCCAAACATGATAACAATTTTTTAAAGTAGACATATCAAAACGTTGATAATCAACTGTCGTTTTTATACTCCGACGCAATTACGGCAAATTACAAAAAGTGGTTTGTGAATATCACTTGTAATGCACTCAGAAATCGAATGGCTAAAGAAGTAATCACGGCCGTAGACAGAAATTGGGCTGCCAATCATTGGTGGTTATCTCGATGTAATCGTTACGGCAGTTCGCAGAAGAATTTAAAAAAGGACACGATGCTGCCTTTTTTGCTGATCGATGTCTATTCAGACTTATGGAATATCACAACAATTTAAGCATTGTGTTTGTCTGTTATTTACTTAAGTGCAAACTAAACGAAAATGCATTGAACCTGCAAGACATTATTGTCGGATCTTAAACTAGACTAGCACATTATTGTAACAGTAAATTAATACACATTGTCACATCACGATACTGATATATAAGTCCTACATATGTTTACATTACATAATTCATGTATTTCTTAAACTATAAAAACAATAAATATTTCTGAACTTGAACACTGATCTGCATACATCATAAGAACGTTTAACATAAAGAGTGTTCTATATTTAAATGGAATAACGCCTACGGAAATAGTATCTCGGGAACTGTATGATGTTACCGACTTCAATTATACATCGAAGATATAACACATAAAAGAATTCAAAATAAGTGATATGTCCCATTGATCAATCAATGACGAATGTTGGAATATGAATTCCATTTATTCGTTCCAATCTAAGCCAAAACGTCTGGAGGAGTTGGTATACAATACACATTTATCTGAAGCATGCTCTAAACTTCTAACAAAGCGCACACATATACGTTATATAAAGAAAGATTCAAATTGTGCAGTTCACGGATTGTTAGTGCATAATTATTCAAAGTGGCGGATTTTTGGCATACATGTTACGGTGTCCATGTGTCAAAAGTAGTAATGCATGCTTATTCATAGTTTCCTTAATGGTATTGATTTCTGTCAATAATTAGTTTTTAGTCAACTGTGATGTATCTAGATGTCTAAAACATGAAATAGTATAGTTATTGTTACATCTATCTTCAGAAATACAATGAAACACGGTTGAAGTTTACTTTTGATTGCAAATGGTTTCGTAACGTTCGTATCAACACATACACTATATTTAAGTTGGATGACTTATAATAATATTCCTATTTAACGTTTCATATTTATACAAAAATTTATCAAATACATTTAATATACATTAAAAACATTAGCAATTTAAAATGTGTATTCTTATTTCAAGAAATAAGTCTTCAATGGTTGAATGCACACGGGAGTTTACGGTTATCATTTGTAATACTTATTATGTTAATGTTGTTGAAACAATTCACGTGGACCGGGAAATTACGTGAATAATTTATGTTTACCACGTTTATAATCGGACCTTAATACAAAAAATACTCATACTTCATTATTACTGAAGGATACAAATAAGCAACGTGTCGATGTTATCTAGGGAGATGACATTCCGTTTGATTTGACATTTTAAAGTGATCTATGATTTGCAAAATGTTTTCGACGAAACAAACGCGTTACAAATGTATTTGTTTGGTGTATTATTTCATGTGGTTCGCATGCTGTTATCAACGCCATGTTTTTGTCTTCAATGCGTATCGACATTATTAAGCGAACTCATTATGTTGTCGCTAGTATTCATGCGACAAATGTGTTCATATACATTCTTATTTTATTTGCGTCGACTGCAAATTGTTTAAACCCATTCACAGTTTATAACACAACATGAATGAATCAAATAAATAACTAATGGCCAGATGAACCAGCATCAGGAATCCTACTTTGACTAGGGCTGTAACGATACATTCGAATATTCTAATTACTCGAATACGGCTGTGGACGAATCGTATTCATTATTCGCCACCTCCCGAACCGAATATTTGACGAATACAAACAACGNATATGTATATATAACCACGACAAAGCATTGATCAAACAGTTTAAAACTCAGCAAATACATATGGAAAAATATATTTGCAGTATAAACTTTAACTTACCTTTACGCAACAACACAAACACTAGCACGCACAATATACTGCAATCCATCCTAAGGTTTGGTTTATGAAGACAGGTAATCGTTAAAAACGCATCGATGTTTTAAAGAGTACTTCCATGTATCGTTGGTAAAAAGTTCCGTGCATTGAATGATATATTTCTTCACAGAAGCGCATTTCATTCAATAGTATAATGAATCCCAGAAGAACATTGTCTGCCCCATGCAACCGGTTGAACATCGAATACTGTTCTCATGGGATTTATATATTCTTTCTGAAGAAGTATATTTTTCATTCGTTGTCTTGGATCTATAAAATGTAACCATTGCACAGCTACGCGAATAATCCTCGATGTCATATTATAATTAGTCGTTAATACAAAACCCAACCTTTTGAAACACATATATTTTTTGTTGCGAAACAATATTTTATGCATTCATTATTTTACAAGTGGAGGGTAAAGTAGATATATTAGGTCCATGTTTGTTATTTCTGAAAAGACACCAGAAATGTATTTGTATTGTATTAGACAGAAAAGACGTATATGAATCAATACATATACTGCGTCTAAATGAGGCCACCGAAAATGCCTTGAATCTAAATACAATTATTCTTCACAGACTACACACGCTTGACCGTGCGTTGATTGGCCTGGCGAGAATATTTGTAGTTTCCTTCGCATTATCGAAACGCTATTTGATCAATAAAATACTTTTAGAGGAACGAGAACCGTAAAAATAAATATTGGAACCGACGTTCCTGTTAAATATTTTAGTATTTTGTCGCTGATATATTTCTAGTTTTTTGTTTAAAAAGACAACTGGACGAAATTTAACGATATTCCAGACGTTTTTTCATATACTTTAAACATAGTGTTTTGTATTTAATATTGATTATTTAAACTATCATATATTTTGTATTTTTACTTAAAAGAAACAAAAACAAGATATAAATATTTTATATTTTTATAAATAAGTAGTTATATTCTTATTTATGTAAATTCGTATTAACAATTGTGCTGTTACGATTCAGAACTATTTATTCCTAACCGTTTCCCAACTAATAAACAATTATTATAGCAAGAACTTTCTCATCTCGCCTTTAATAGCACAACGATAATTCCATACACGTTAAACAGGAACGAAATAATTTATACGGCTATCCAACAAACCACGCGTGAAGTGTACACGAGTCTGCTACACACTGATATCCGACTTGCATCTGCTACCGAGGAGATTCAACAGAGAACGTACGATCAGCGGCTGGTGTTAGACAGCAAACGCAACTTATCGCCTGCGAGCAGGCAGACGGATACATATTGGCCTCCCTGTCGCACAACCAGGCTGTCATCCGGACTCAATTATATCCAATTATGTTTTAATTATAGAAACTCGATCACTTACTTGTCTCTCGAGATAGCTTAGTAGTTGAGGAAAGAATAAACGTCGATTTTAAGTTCCGGTGTGGATCTCTTTGAAAGAATTATATTTTTACTTATCTGAAAGTAAGTGTTGTGTTACTTAATGCATGCAGCAATACAATTTACAAAAAACGCATTTTTTATTTTAAAGCAGAATTCTAAATTTATATTCATGACATATGCCGTTTTTGTAAATTTAAAAACATCTAAATCCTTATGGTCTATGCTATTAGAGGAAATATAGTATTATATTAGTTTGATTAGCGCATATACAACACTTGTACTGTTTCTAAACTGAAAAAAATGATCAAGCTTATCTTGATATCAGATTTCAAAGAAGAAAAACTGATTATATACCACCTAATAAATGTTCGTTATTTTGTGATCTATCTTATTTAGCGATGGTACGTGCACACTGTTTGCAGATGATACATTTGCAATAATTTCTTAATTTCAAGAATAAAACTTGAGCGAACAACACATATAACTAATTTGATTTCTACGCCAATCCATATCGCTGTAAAGACTTAGTCGATTTGTAAAGCATTATATACACTTAGGCACAAACGTAATCTATACAAGCAATATTTCACTGCATGTATATTATTAGACATTGCGAAACGTACATGCTACACATATGCATCACTGTTAATTTGTAATACGATAAACGCCACGCGTGATTAATGTACAATGAAATCAGTCGATGTAAAATTTATATCAATTTTTATTATAGTAATTATATGTAATTTCTTTCAGGCGAGAATTTTTGAAACCAAATTATGCAAACATAAACACATATGGTTGTCTACAAAGTGAACAAGCATGAGCCCAGCTTTTACAATGCAGTAACGTAAATAGATCTCGGTTGCATTCTTGTCAGTAGCTGGTCACTCTAGTTTAAAAATTGCAAATTCAATATTGACTTGCTTAATACATTACATGCAGCCTTGATAAGCTAGTTTTATTGGATACGCTCGTTGGCTTAATTTGTTAAGTGTTGCAATGTGCAGCGGCACTAATGAAGGAGGCTTTTATTGCACACACAGAAATAAATGTGTTCCCACAAGTATTACAAAGATATATACGCTTATACGCGGTTCTTAAAGGATTGGCGAATTATCGTAACGCAGTCTTTGATCTTTGACACAGTATAAACCACATCATAAAATGAACATAATGGGATCTTTAATTATGCACCCATTTATTTGCTTGTACAATGCCAAATATACAGCGAGTGAGTTACGTGTAATACATATCTTAATTGCAAGCATAAAATGCCTAATCTTAATTTGAAGTGAAACGGATGTTTAAATATTCTGACGTAGACAATATGCTGTTTCTTTATCCCGCATGTTATTTGTTGTGTTCACTTGAGTAATCAAATCATTAGTTTGCGTGTTTGTACGTGGATGGGGATAATTGCTGTATGTACAACATGAGTGTTATGCATGTGGCTTCTTATTCTGGCTATATGCTAGAAACATAGACAGAAAGTAATCAGTCTGACTTTTTACGGTTCCGCTTAACCTTTCACAGAAGAATCGTTACAATACAACACTAAGACTCAGAGAGTAACGAGCTTGTTACTTTAACAATTACGGCTGGGTGCATGCAAGTATTTTTAAACACGCCTGCATTCGGGAGACTGCGTCTTGTCGGTATATGCAAGCAATAAGGAAACGGCAAAATGTATATAGTGAATGTTGGGACTTATCTATACATAGTTATTGTATTTATGCAATGTCTGCATTACTCAATGAGTATGTATCAATTATTAACACTCATTTTGAATACTTCTGTATGAACGACTAGTGTCAGTAATGATGCTTTAATGTGCCGTAAACAATATCGATAATCGACAAACTCCACTCCAAGCTAATGAAATAGTTAGTACACATCAAATCAATTTATTAACCGGAACTAATTGACAAACTTTTACATTTCAAACGAAACGTTCAGTCATACATTGCTTTTTCGATTGTGTGTTGGAAATCAAAGGCACTATACAAACTCTTTTGTGTAATAACTGAAAATGCAATTATTGTATTTTTTCGTTTGAATAATTTAGAGATGATATCAAAGTCAGCTATTTGATCTTAGTTTGTTTTGTTTTATGATCGTAGACGTCGGAATGAACAAGTTATTGAAAGAAAAAACTACCACCAATCTTTTGACACAGTGTCGTATTAATATATTAAAATATCGATTAAGCGATATATCTACAGAAAATGTGCAAACCACTGGGTGTTACAATGTATAACCTTCGTTAATATTTTCATCACAAACAGTATAAAGTGGCTTTCCGGGTAAACATATCCGTTCTCACCTGACAAAAATCTAGAAAAAGACGCCATTTTGTTAAATCAGTTAAAATTAACCTCACTTAAACGCAGTCAGCCCCATATAGTCAAGCACCCCATCCACAGCGGCTTATCAATCATTTAATTTAATAGTCTGGTAGCTCTTTCATTCCATCTGATATCTGTTCAATAATGTATGCCCTAACACGCCAGAAAAAAAATCCCATGCCTACTGGGTATCAACACGCAATATAGAGTTCATTGACAAACCGTACAATGACTAAGGTATTTCCTTCCGATAGTTAGCAGGTTGAAGGTACCATATCTTTGATATCCGATTCATGCATTAACACGATAACTTAAACATCAAAGCTCAACCGAATTCTACAGTTTTTAGAGTGTAACGCAATTAAAAACTAAACAACCTTTCACTGTAAACATGGTAGATATGCAAAGGCAGCTCATGAAATATAAGCTGGAAATGTTTCAGGTACGTGTAAATGTCATTAGGCATTAACGAAGCAATGTTAAGGCCATTATAATATCGCTGGTGGCCTAACATTGATAAGTATCATCCGAAAGATGCTCGCATTTGTCTGTTTTGATCTCAATATAATAACAACTGTTGTGTGCACGCGTCCGTCCATATGTTTTGATCCGTGTTTAGCTTTACAAGTCCCATGGACATTGCCTTTTAGCGGTGTCCTTCATTATCATCACATTTAATTCCGAGTGATCCGGTCACTTGCTTATTGATTCTTTTGTTTTGCAATCATCATTTACCAAATGCTTTTCGTGTTTGGGTAGTTAGTGAATAAATAGAACATCACCAATCACAGTATCATATCACATCAACTATGAGCACGTTTTGTATATACGTTACATGACGCATAATTCCAAGATAATTATGGTCTTTTCCTGTGTGAAATATTATTATTTGAATCTATGTTTGTATTAAATAGAACAATATTTTGAAAGAAAAAACTATAAAATAAATATGTTATTGCACTTAAATTATGAGTCGAGAATCTGTATCAATCTAGACATTCATATCAATTAGCATCGTACTAGATGATGCGATACGACTTCACACAACAAACTGCACTCAACATCTGAAAAAAATAAAATAATTTATATTGTTACACAAGTCATTTTATGTTTATAACATTGTATATTGTAATGAACTAGAATGGCAATTCTATTATATTTTCAATTAATAATGAATGTCTTACTTGCATGATAATTGAATGGATTAGGGCGTTGCTGTAATATTATTGATGAATGTAAATACATGTTGCCTAGTTAAGGTCCTTCGGCCATTCTGGTATTTATTCTTTGTTTGTTTGTGTATTTTTTGCAATTATCGATAGTCATGTCGCGTCGA
The DNA here is from genome assembly GCA_007657795.1 of Dreissena rostriformis. Classification (NCBI taxonomy): domain Eukaryota; kingdom Metazoa; phylum Mollusca; class Bivalvia; order Myida; family Dreissenidae; genus Dreissena; species Dreissena rostriformis. The sequence goes on along the minus strand of VMBQ01007177.1, from coordinate 973 downwards.
TAATATTACCTACTCACATTCTTCCCAGGTAAGTAAGTTTACAAGTACTATTGCAGATACGTTTTCCAGTAACTTACAGCTGTCCTACTTGAAATAAATGTAGGGGTTGAATGGCAAAGTATGGTCAGTAAGTATGAGCTCGTTAAGCTCTGGACATAATCCGAGATTTTCCGTTTCTAAACTAAAACCCTTGCAATTTTTTAGTCAACACAGCTGAATTGCAGCATTCAATTGTAACATGAATCAATGATCGAGCGGGACTTAAATCGCGTTGGGATCCTGTCCATTATAGAAACAGTCATTATAATGATATCACAAGTATGCATTAAAATAATAAATGTGCAAATTGAAACAATAGTGTTATCAGTAAAGACATCATTGTTGATCTTATCGTCTAGCACGTAACGACACATGTGTCGGTATAACTGTTATAATAATATTTTCGAAAAAATAATGCATAGTAAAATTGTAGTGCATTCTTAGGAAGACATACGAATAATGCACGTATTTTTACAAGCAGTGTTAAAAAGGTAAATAATACACGATAGGTCGATATAGATAATAACTCACTGATAATGCCGTGGTATAATCTGAAATTTTTCACTCCGTCTCTCTCCATCCTAAATGGTCTAGCCTAAGGTAAGAATGATGGAACTAATGATAACGTTTAAGTAGGCAAAATCATTTTTCTAGTGCAGAAGTGTCGCTGTAACATCAAGCGACATTTTGCAATGTTATTTATAAATAAATTGGCATAACGGCAGATATTATTTACTTATATTGTTCTGCATATGTAAAACTCAGACCATGACATCTAAGAAAGAGTTAAATATAAACAAATACTTCGTCTTGCTTTTAATTGTCCGCACTTAATGATGAAATTGAATAAATTATATGTGTTACAAAGTCGACATTTATGAAGGTCACAATATACTAAAAGATTTCCTACATAAATTCAATGTAAAAGCAATAA